>PVJI01003980.1:0-115242 GCA_004026765.1 Micronycteris hirsuta
TTTTTTTTTTTTTTAATAGATGAGGATACTGAGACAAAGTGAACGAAGACTCTAGCCTTCTATCTGCTAACCATTGTGCTATTTGAAAGGCCACTATTTTCTCAACATAGCTCTTATTTCCTGCCTTTGGCTCTTCTTCTGAGTGTAATATTCTGCACTTGACATAGTTGGATTTCATCCTGTGCTAACTTGCCTAATGAATAAGGCAATCTTGATTTAAACCTGTTCCAATGGGTTTTACACACACTCTTACCCTCGATCTTTTGTTAACTTAGTCATGCTGGTCTTCTGCCTTCGAATAGTTTGGTTGTAAGTATGAAACACTGAGCCCTAAAACCTCTGCGTCTGTCCTTCATTTTCTTTAGGTTGAAATATGACAGTCTACTAATGAGCTGTGTGTAAGTAGAGCACATGACAAAGAATGTAATTTTAGATTTCAGGTAATAGTTTTCATCAGTCCCTATTCTAGTGGCATTACTGCAATAGGACATATTAGAAATACAGGGTTTTGTTAACATAAAGCTTAAAAACTTTATTTTGGGATATTTATAAACCATCACAAGCTTTGAGAAGGAATGTTAAACAGCATTATTCATAGCTGCTAGAGAAATCTAAAACTATTTAAACAATTTTACAAAACCTCATATTAAGTTGCACAGTCTAGTACTTCCCATGTGAAAAAATTTGCTAAAGGTCTAATTTTAAATGTCTTTTGGAACAACCTGTTGACTTCATTTCTGTTCAAATTTTAGCATTCATTGAGTAGAGAAACCTAGTGCTTTCCAGGGGTAGTCTTGGTACTCTTGGACTCTTGTAACTGCAGCCTGAAGATTAAATCCCCCTCATGAGTGTTGGCATCTCCTTATTCTCAGTGGAGATGCTGTTGGTTTGACAGTGAAGGGCAGCTGAGGAGCAGTGAGCAGTGAGATTGTCAGGGTGTGCTAACGCAGCCTGGCCCTGATGAGCAGGAGATCACAGAAGCGGATTCCTCAGTGTGTATCTGAGGTCTTCTCTGCCTCATTGATTTCTGCCCTTTCTCCAATAAATGATTGTAATATATAGAATTGCATTTTTTCATAGTTGGGTTTAACAAAGGTTCATTTTTCTCTGCTTTCAATTCAAGGTTTTAATTTTTTTGTTTGGACAATACGACTGACCATGCCAAGATATTTAGTTAAGAGATGGTTCTTGTCATCTAGATTTTGCTGGAAAGATAAACAAGACTAACTCTGCCAAGTGTGCCAAGGCCCTCAGGGAGCTGTGGGGCCAAAGGCAGAGGGGATAATTTATGGCTTCTCTCAGTTTTCATCTTCTTGACTCAGTTTGTCGATTCTGTTGATTCATGTAACTCCTTGTTCCATGACCTTTGCCCCTTGCAGGGGTATCCAACCTTTTGGCATCTCTGGACCCCACTGGAAGAAGAAGAATTACCTTGGGCCACACATTAAATACAAAAACACTGATAAAAACTGATAAGCAAAAAAAAAAAAAAGGTTTTAAGTAAATTTACGATTTTGTGTTGGGCCGCGTTCATAGCCATCCTGGGCCTCGTGTTGCCCGTGGCCTGCGTGTTAGACACCCCTGCTGGAATGTTGAGGCTCTCAGTGATTTTCCACCTTTACTCTCTTTCTTCCAGGAAGCTTAATCTCCTAAAAATGTGGTCTCCCCAGCTCACTCTGTGTATTTCACAGTGCTGCCTTATCATCTCATTGCCTTCCGCGTACCTGTCCGTTAGTAGACCGGAGACCCTGAAGTGCTTCTTTGTTTCAGCCTTTAGTGATCAATCATGGTGCCTGGATCCCGGTGACTTTTACCTGTCAAAACTAGGGGGCACACCAGCTACCATCTTGTCATGTTGCTCTCAGGTTCAAGAATCTTACTATAGTCAGAGAAAGCCCTGATCTTGAACCTAACTTCCTTTTAGCTAATCTTGTTACTTAAATACATCAAACCACCCCAACTACAAATACTTTATAATTTTACCTCTCTCTCTTGAGACTAAGTAACGTAGGAAGTGCCTGAGGAACCGCCCCCTCCACCTACCATCCGGTTCATTCCATCCACTCCCTTGGCGCCCATCACACACCACGTGAATTTCCCTCATTGCCTTATCATGAGTGGGGTTGTGATGGCCAGAACTCTCCTCTTCCCTCTGTCTTTCTACAATCTGCTCAGCTAAAGTTCCACCTTCCATAGCACATATTACCTGCCACATTTCAATATTTTTATTCTCTTTTAGAATTGTTTTCTCTTTTGGGGTTTTCTATTTCTAAATAGGTGTTTAACTGTTTGGTCCTCCAATAAGATTTACCACAACCAACCGACCAACTTTTTATAGTAAAGATATTTACAGTGCACACGTAAGCAATCTCAAATGAAGCATTCGAATGAGTTTTTAAATATAAAGGAGTTGAATTTTTAAGTAGCACTCATGTGAGTTCTCTTGGCAAGCCTTATAACTCCACCATGTGTCCGGCTCTGTGTTAGAAACAAAGAATTTACAGATTGAAAACAAAATCAAGAAAACTGCAATGGCAAAACACAAATGAACCTGTGTTCCCTGCCTGTGATGTACCCCGTGAATAACTCCTGCGCCACATTACAATGCCCTGTAAAGCGCACGTGGCCCCTCTCTTTGGCGTTCGCACCTCCAGGAGAGGCCATGCATAGTATAATGTTAAGGGTTCAGGATCTGGCACAATACGACATGTTTGGAGAATGTTTGTAATGAACTGTTGAACTGCACGTCAGTGTAATTCAACGATGTTATAATGGAGCCTGCATGGGTACTGTGGGAGGACAGGGGAAGGGGCACCCAGCCTATTTTTTTTTTCCTTTTGGCTAGAGTAAGCCCCTCTTGCCAAATGACAGTCCAATCAGAATGTATTTGGAGGCAGTTTCACTTGGACAGTAATTTTACTCAAACCGATATTGGCAGTCCTCATTTCGTGGATTGCATTTTTGAGGAGGCATGTAATTTAGAAGCATGTAAGTTGGCTAAACCAGGGTATTATATTTCTGAGCAAGGACTTAGAGCCCAGATTTTTATAGAAAAGATCTATGTTTAGTAAACTTTGATATACCTGTTTTCTTACACAGTATAAAGTTTTCTAAGGTTTGTCAGTCTATTAAGTGATCCAGTTGGTATTTTTAAACTCATTTATTTATAAAATTGACATAGAGATTTTCCTAAACTGTAATACAGTGACTATTTCTGAGAAGTAGGCCTGAATGCCATTATAGTAAGGAAGGGACTTCTGTATTTTTTTTAAAGCCTTCTGCATTGTTTTGAATTTTTATTTATAATGAGTGTTTTACTTTTATATTACAATGAGTTCATAGAGTCGATGTAGATCCCAATTATTTAAGGATAACAAGCTTAAGATGTTTTAGGCAGAGTAGCTATGGGCTGGGATGGGGAAGGAGAAGTATGGGACCATGAGGCCCTACAAAATAGTGGTTTTCTCCAAAGCAAAACAGGTAGTTTGGGGAGAAATGGCAGAAGAGGGCAGCGGCTTGTGGATGGACCTGGAGCTGGTGAGAAAAGGTTTTCAGGTGCTGAAGTATGTGCCAATGCAGATTTCCAGGGTAGGTGGTTTATGCAGTCGCTAGCTTAAGAAGCTTTCCGATCATAGGTGTCTGCGACTAGCTGAGTTGTGTCAGTTCAGGCCGCTGAGCGCCCCGGCTGCGGGCGGTGGTTTTACATTGTGGCAACGTGGGACTTGAGAGCAGGAAGGTCCGCGGAGCTGCCTGTGATGTTGGGACTTGGTACCCATCAAAGCTTTTGTTTAAATGCTGTATTGAATGAAAAACAATTTAGTGTTTTTCCTTATGATTTGAGTGAAGGAAAAGTGCCATTGAATATATGAAAACAAAGGATACTGTCAACGATGGTCAAATGGTTGTGTAATGTGAAGACTAAGCATTATCCAATAAGGGGTGTGAGTTCATGGACCCAGATCTAGAAAAATCTGGGCTGGGATAATATTTCTGTAGTCATGCTTGCCTTAAAATCAAAAGAATTTATTTTATAATGCTAATAAATTTTTATTTTCTGTACATTCAAGTAGGTCACAAATGTATATTGCAATAACTTTTTTGCTTTAATACTTAAATGTATTCTAATGCTAAAATATTCATATAATTCAGAAATATATAATTTTCAGATTTCAAAATTCTACCACCCCCTTCCCAAGTTAACTCCTCCAAACTACCTCCTATGCACATACACATGCATGTGTGGTTTTATTGTATTATCCAATAGTTATCCTGCAACTTGCCTTTTTCACTTAACTATGGGTTTTCGTGCTTATTCTGTCATTGCTTATAATTCTATGGCACTTTTCATGGCTGCAGTATTCTACAGTTCGAATGCATCAGATTCTTATTCACTGAAATTTGATGATAAACAATTAAGCTTTTTTTTTTTAGCAGGACTTATGCCTGAAGAAGTCCTCAGGGACTTTACAGAGAATGATAGGTATTTCAGAAATTCCACATTCTGTGAACTGGTGTTAGGAGCATGGAACAAAATGCAGAAAGGGAGTCACAGGTAACAATAAAGATCAGCAAAGCACCTTGTAAAATTAATTCCAAATGCTTATTGCTGTAACTCTTGGGCCAAGAAGCTATTGGTGCAGGTCGTGTTTTAAAGGAAAATCAGACTTTCTAGATAACAATTGATTTATGAAGTATATAGTCCTCCTTTTTTAAATATAAATTATTTTTTCTTTTCATCCCTTAGTTCTGTTTTATCTTCGGAATGTTTATTATTTCTTGGGAAATAATTCTGCTAACAGGAAAGGCTGCTTGCTTAAAAAAAAAAGTACAAGAAAACCAACAATTTGTGGACATGCTGGTCATGTAATTTTACCATGATTAAGAAGCTACTGACCAGCTATAGACCACTATTTTTGTTAAAATATATGTTATAGCATTTAAGACTACAAATGAACCTTTTATGGGGTGATAAAGTGTTCTGTGCCCACCATCCTCCCCCAAAAGAGCAATACTATAATTTGACTATAGACTTTCACCCACACATAGTTGGTTTTCCAATTGCAAATATGGTAACAGTTTAGAAGTGGAATTAACCACTTCATGGTGGTCATTTACTACATGAAGACCTGTTTAGAGTCAGTATGGAAAGGTGAGGAGTTGCCATTTTTCTTTTAATAGATCTAGAATCTGTCATTTATAATGTAATTTATTGTAATGAAATATGTACTTTTTTAGCCTTTAATTCTACTTTATGGCTTTATTTTCTCTATTTTCAAACTTTTAATATTCAGTGATTTTCACATTTTGATCACTATTTTCTATTCCAATATTGCTTTGCTTGCAGGAACTATATATTTTAAAGCTTTTCTGAATCATTAAAGCTCCAAATACAGTACGGGTACTCAGAGGCTTGTTAAATGAATAAAAGTAATGGCATGGAGTTTTCCTAGAGCTTTACATGCTGTTAATTACCGTCAGTTAAAGATGTTGCAAGTAATAATGTGCTACAATCTGTTGAAAACCTGACATTTCAGTTAACCAATCCTCTAACCTTCTCTCCTTCCCTCTCTTTGAAGAGTAGTTTAGACTGTATTTATTTTGACCCCTGTAAGCTAGTTATCTCTGGCCTGGATGTTACCGGACTATCAGGGAATCTGACTTAGAATACAAGATAAACTTTTGCTTCTTTTTACACGTTGTTTTGTGGTTTAGTGGAAAAATAAATGTTCCTAATTCACTATTGTGCAGACTACCTATGATGAGCCAGTCAATTCACATATATTATTACAAGTTCTCATAATAGCCTTGTAAAGTCAGTGACGTCTCTTTTTTACACAGAAGGAAATAGGGACTCAGAGAGGCATGTAGTTGTCCAGAGTCACGGAGCTGGTAGGGGCAGATCAGGGGTTCAAACCCAGATGTAGCAGGCCTGAAAGCATTTCTGTTTCACAAACCTCTCCTATTAACGGGTTATAGAAAAAGGAGAGCAGGTTGAGGAGCCAATGGGTTTTGGGAGCTTTCAAAACCAACTCAGCCACTGCTCGCTTAGATGACTTAATCTCTCTGCGTCTCAGGTTCCTTATTTGCAAGATATGGATAGTACTGCCCGTCTTGTAGGATTATTATGAAGACTAAATGGAAATGCATGTAAAGCCTTTGGCACATTATTATGTTGTTTTTTTTTAAAGGCCTAAACTACCCCCTGCAAGTTAAGAAACCTTTTGATGAAAGTAAATGCCAGCACTGACCAACATAAACAAAATTTTAATTTACTGTCCTGAAACAGAAGATACTGATTAGAGTATTCCTTTTGTGCTTTCCACTGTAGGTCTTTTGAAGAGCAGAACAGATTTCAATCCCAGCAGCAATGTAATTGGTAGTGAGGGTGTTTTCATTTTCTTTTAAATCCTTTTTAATTCCATTTGGAGTTGCAAAAATTTCTGCAGGGTCTCATGCTGCCTAGGGCTCTGGGTTGGAATTGTGTCTTAGTTTATTGATGTGGTGAGTTGTTGCAAGAGGTAGGAGTGATTTAAAGTGAGATGGTGTTAGGAAACAAGTGAGTTGAACTCATATTTCCCTGACCGCTAGAATTTCGATCGAGCTGACCGATAAGTTTGTGAAAATTTTATTTGCAAAACAAGTGCATTTCTTTGACTGCATTTTTTCTCTTTAAAATTGCTTTTAGGATGCAGAATAGAAAACTGTGATTCTTGCTTCAGCAAAGACTTTTGTACTAAGTGCAAAGCAGGTTTTTATTTGCATAGAGGCCGTTGCTTTGATGAATGTCCAGACGGTTTTGCACCATTAGATGATACCATGGAATGTGTGGGTGAGTGGTTTTTTGTGTAACTTTCAAACTGCAACTTTTAATACCTATTTCTTGAGAAAGAAAGATGCATGCTGGATATATCCAACCTAACAACAAGTTGGTCTCTTGTTGTCAATTAGAACTGAACATTATTTTAGTTTTTTGCTGACTCTCTGAAGTCTAGTCTCACATATTGCATACATCTTGTCTCGAAATTTGCTAGTGGTACATTTGCTAGATTTTTTAAATGCTGATAATGTTTTTATCTTATGTATAATACATCCATTTCTTAAGTGTCTTAATAAATTACTAGTACATGTTAGAGAAAAACATTTTACTTAAAAGAAAAACAAAATTTGAAGCAGTACCATGTAATTAGTGATTCTATCACTTTTGTTATGTATATTAATTATGGCTCTTAGCCATTTTTTAAAAATCACTGGAAAGAAAATTTTTGTGTAAAATACATTCTGATGATTGACTGCATGTTGCACAGTGGATTAAAGCAATTTACTAAGTTTAGACAGCTAGGATGCATAATTTAAATACACATATATATAAATTGTGACTAATAAGGAGAAATACACATTTTATAAATTTAATATTTTTTGAGTATTTGAAAACACTTGGATTGTTATCCTATTTGCTCACTGTCTTTATATGGTTTTGGTTCTCCTGCTCCCCATGAAAAGGTGAAGGCCTGTCAGGACCCCCATTTTGGTGAACGCCTGAAGCCGCCATTCGGTGTGATAGCATCTTCGCTGCTACCATCCCTCTACTCCTACCCCTAAATTTCTTTTAACACATTGTACATCTGATATGATATGTGCAACAGAGCTATGTATTATAAGTGACACTTTCCATCTCTTTGATATGGAGACTTAAAAGAAAATTAAGAATGTTTTTCTTGCAGAAATATTGTTAAAATAGTCTATAATTATGCATGTAAAAGCTTGTAGAGAGCACTTTTAAATAAGAGGTTTATGAAGAAATGTGTACTAATGTTCCTATTTAAAGATTTTTTAAAATTTATTTTTAGGGAGATGGGAAGGGAGAGAGAAAAAGAGAAACATCAGTGTGTGGTTGCCTCTTGCACTCCCTACTGGGGACCTGGCTGGCAAACCAGGCATGTTTTCTGATTGGGATTCGAACCCCTGGCCTTCTGGTTCACAGGCCAGAGCTCAGTCCACTGAACCACACCAGCCAGAGCGTTATGTCCCTATTTAAGTGTGAGTGAACACACTCACACCGGCAGCACCCTATTAAACAAGAAGACAGTTAGTAGAAGAGCATATTGAGATTGTTGTTTGCTTTTTAGAGTCAAGACCCAAGCCCCTTACAATAGTCAAGGGAAACTCTTATGAAACCCTAAAATATAAACAAATTCAAACTGAGTCCTATGCCTTCCCCGAATACAATTTTTTTTATCACTTGAATACAAATCTTAGCTTTGAAAACTCTAAGAGTAGCTATGGAGCCTGCTCAGATCTGGAATGCAGAAACAATGTGTCAGGATCCTGGGCCTGAGTCTTGATCTGATAGTATGAAGGGCTTTTTAACGCCGAATTTCATGAGGAGGTTTAGTTGCCCTATTTTTCTCCTTTTGTTCCCCAACCACACCCCAGGGAGTTAGAGGGTAGCCTACTTTTCCGCTATATGAATTTACAAAAGGAGATACTAAAAGCTATACATGTCATCTAGGAAAATAATACATTTTTCATATATCTGATCATACTTGTTTACTTTTCAAAGTATAATGATGTGTAGCATCAATTTATGTAATAAGAAATACATACTTTGGTTTCCAGACGCCTATTGAAAGAATTGAGATAATCAGAAATGCAAAATAAACACCCTAGCCTTTCTGCCAAGTACTTACTTTCAAAATAATACTAACACACTTGTGAATTTCAGTGGGGGCATTTGGAATTAGCCTGTAAAATTTTGTGTTCTGACATAGTATGAAAATAGTATCTTCTACTATAGGTTTTAGCTAGTGAATCTTTTAGACATCTTTAGAATCTATTTCAGTGTCTTTAGAGTAGACCAACTGCGTCTCTGCAAAAAATGAACTAAGACAAATGAAAATGAATAGTTTTTCAATGACTACGTGGCAATTGTTATAAATTAAAGTGACCCTGTGGTTCAAAGCATTACAGTTCCAAAGGTGAATCTAGGTCTTTGTGGGCTGGACAACGTAATTTTTGGTATATGAAGGTGGGGAGAGTGTGAAACACCGCTGTATAAATTTGATGCTTGCGGAACAAATGGACACCAAGTTTTTACTTGTGTTTGTATTTTTTATCTTTATTTAGAAGGATGTGAAGTTGGTCACTGGAGTGAATGGGGAACTTGTAGCAGAAATAATCGCACGTGTGGATTTAAATGGGGTCTGGAAACCAGAACACGGCAAATTGTTAAAAAGCCAGCAAAAGACACAATACCGTGTCCAACCATCGCTGAGTCCAGGAGGTGTAAGATGACCATGAGGCATTGTCCAGGAGGTGAGTTTGGATAATCACTCCCGTGAGCTATGTGCTTTCTGAATTCACCTCTTGCCTAACCACCCTCCCTCCCAATAAAGAGGATTTATCCATGAAAGGAATTCATAACATTGGTCAGAGGGTAGAACTTCCACATTGTACTAATTTAGAGATGGATGCTTAAATTGTGAAGAATTAATGTATTTCGTTTACTTTCATGATACCTTGAGGCTAATTTAGAAGAGTACATTGCAAATGAGCTTTCTAGAAGTTTGTGCTTTTTTTTTGGGGGGGGGGGGGGCTAACATACCAGAAAAGTAGGTCTTAGGAAATCAGGCTTTTGCAGATGCTGCTCTGAGGGAAGCAGCCAACTTTCAGTTGAGAAGAGTTTAGATTAGAAAGGTTTATGGAATCTGTAAAATCATCTGCATCATTACTAGTTGAAGATGACAACTTAAAATAAACTTGCCCAAACACTGGGAGGAAGAAACGTTGTCTTAATGTTACCACAATTAGCTGGTTCTCTTTGTTTTGATAATAATTTGTAGAAAACAGCTACTGGTATGTGTGTGTTTATTCATGTCTTTGTAGTAATTGTGCTGATTTGCAGTAATTATTCTGTAATAACAGGATTAGGCTCATTTACAAATTAGGAGAAGCGTACATAGCTCAGGTGCTGGCTGAAGCTGAGTCAGTCTGTTTGAAATGTGGTTCTCAGCGCCGTCACCGGGGTTCTTAAAGCAGAATCACTTGTTACCGTTTATTTTATCACCAGTGGATGCTACATTGCCAGAGATGAAACTGGGGTTTTTCTAGTCCACAACATAGAAAAGCAAAAAAGAAAGTTGCAGTTGGAAAATTGCCCCGTAAAATAATCAAAACTTTTGTTTGCCTTTATTTTTGCTGTGGGTGCACAGTTTTTCAGCTTTGTGGTTATAGGCCAGAGAGAGAGAATATGTATCTGCTTAAAATGGATTTATATCCATATTATGCTGCCTCATAGAGAATGTCTATGATCCGTGGAGGAAGACAAACTTTTAAGACTTGAAGACTCCGGTCGGCCTTTGAGAACTATTAGATCCAGATTCAGAAGCTACTATTAGGAAGGCAGCTTTTCCTCTTGAATTAGTTTTGCTTTGCTTTGCTCGGTCTTTGAAACAAAGTTTTTTTGGGTTTGCTTTTCACTAACAAGGATGGTTTTGTTCACTTCAACTGGGTATTTTTCAGTCAAAATATAAGAAAATATTTTCTTACAAAACTAATAAGCCACTTCTTGGATAGCTGAGAGCATTTAACCTGCAACCTTGTGCCTAAAAACAAACCTGATGTATTCAGGTATTGGAAATAAAGACTTCCTTTGTTGTATATTGTTTATATAACTACCCTCCCCCCATTTCTCTTCCAGCAATGTGGTCCCCCAATTGTGGTTTACGTTAATAGCAAAAATTAACCTGAAAATGCTCCTATAACAAACATGCTTATGTGAAACAAGAGCCAGAATATTCCCCTCCCCTCCCAAACTATTTTGACCTAGACCCAGTCTTGCTCAAGAATTTTGTAGATAACAGCTAGATTGTTACCCTGTTTATTGCACTCATATTTTTTGTGCTACCAACAGCAGTATACTGTCTTATAGAGTACAACCTGACAATGTCAGCAAATTCAGTTCTGCCAGCATAAATGCTTATGTATCATCTGCTTGTGTTCTCTTTTTGATAGCCAGTAAGGAACTTTGATTTACTGGTAATTTGTATTTAGGTTTTACCAGGTAGTATTTATTAGGAGAAACTGGCTATTGTTCTAATCCCCAAATCTACATTTTTAGTTTAATAAATTCCATTTTTATATAACCTTTAAAGTTAGCAGGTCTAAACTGTTACATGAAAATTTGTTTTATTGTTTTATGTTTTATAAAAAGGGAACTACAATAGAATTGTTGATGGAAAATTGCAACAAAATAAACTTCTATTTAAAAATGTAACAAATTAAAATGTAGAAAATTAATTTAGGAACTTGAGTACCAACTGATAAAAATTGGCATAACTTCTAGCGCAGTCTCCCACCTTGCCTCAGGTGGGAGAGCAAAAAGTTCCTTTCTTCAGTAGGTCACGGTGATTAATGGAAGAATGGAGAAGAAAACCACTTCATCCCATTTTCCATCTTGATTTGATTTTAGTGATCTGCTTTGACAAACCATGCAAAAATGTAAGTCGTAATCAGGTTGGGAATACAGGCATTTTTCAGATCTTTTCAACATATGTATGGATTTTTCTCCTGTTGGAGCCAATCTGAACCTGATTGCACACAAACACAGCCTTAACCTCCTTCACACTAACACACCAGCACATTAAAATCAGCTGCTTTCCATTACTGGAAGGCAGCAGTAGAGGTCAGCGCAATGGAATAGTCACTAAGCATAAATTACGTGAAAAACTATCAAAAATAAGAAAATAAATGGATGCAAGATTTGGAGGGGAAAAAAACCCCTTGCAATGCTTCAGCCTATTTTCCCCTTAAAGAACACATGCTTATTTCCTTAAAAAAGAAAAAGAAAAAGAAAAGACAATCTGAAAATGTTCTAAGTCAAGGATTGATTTACACTTGAATCACTTGGTGTTCCTTTCCCAGTTTTTCTTTTAGGTTGGTTATCCTTTCTTTCATTTCTGATGACAATAACCTGTAGAATGTCTTGGGCTTTTCTGACACTCATTCTTCAGAGTTCTGTTCTGGCGATCAGATCTGAATCTCTGTACCCTGTCAAGTCATTACTTCTGTGACCCTTGGCAAGTCACTTAACCTCTTTTGGCCCCCATTTCCTCATTTGTAAATTGGAGGGTATTAGGGTAGGCCAGCATTAAGATCCAGCCCAGTTCTAAAATCCAAGGACTCTAAGATTGTCAGAAGATACAGACAGTTTCTGTGGTTGTCGTGTGAAGGGTGAGGAAGAGACTGGTAATTCCAAGAGCACTGTTTTACAACCAAAGAACAGAGACGTTTTCAGTAGCCGCATGGAGTGTTTGCCAAGGCTTTCACATCTGGCAGCTTTCACCCTCCTTCGGCATTCTCTTTCCTTCCCACAGGTAGTTAGCCCTCAAAGACTATGCCAGACTCATTTTAAATCCACATTTGACCCGTGTTTAGCTACCAAGATAGCAAGAGGAGAGATGATGAGGAAAAGGAGAAGAGCTTAAAAAACTATGGAAAAAAAGAAAGATAGAGAGTGAGTAAGGAAAAGAAATGAACAATGAATATAGGAAACAAGGAGAAAGAAGAATGGACTACTTTAAAATGAAGGCTATACCCAGGGCAAATAAAATGATCTTCCCTTTCTTCCAGCCTGGGCACACTAATCAATAGACATCACCCTGCTGGGACTGATTTATTCTGCTGATATACAACCTGCATCTCTAAATGAAAGGAACTTCAAGTCTGAACCATGTTGTATATAAGGCAAAATATTGATAGAAAAGTATAAACATGTTCCTGTTATACGTTTAAATGAATAGTAGAAGAGCACAGTCACGGTTATGGAGGTTCAAATTGGAAGATGCTCATGAATAGGGGACATGTTGACATTTGGAGGTGGCTGTCATCCACACTCTTTCACAGGACAGCCAACATCACCTCAACCTGAAATTTTCTGTCCTGTCTGTATGGGACTCATTATTTTATAAGGTCTTATGACAACTAATTTCAATTCATTCATGTCTGTGTACCAGCGTAGGCATTGGTCTAGGCATAATGTTGAGTTCTTACAGAGCTTTCTGTTATGGGAATAGTGCATAATTTCATGAGTAGGTAGAGTCTGTGAAGGATAGAGAGCTGACGTAAGAGTGGATTGAGGGTGTCTATTTTATGTAGGGTGTTCAGGGAAATTGAGGGAGGAACATTTGATTAGAGATCTGAATGAAGGAGAACATTTGATGGGCCTCGGGGCAAACTGTTTAGCTACTGACTCAACGGCTCTGTTCAGTGTCTGTCCTGACCCTCCCACTCTACATTAGGGAAGAGGAGAGAGCTGAGGTTTAGGGAGTCACTGACTGGTCCAAGGTGATGCATAGCAAGTTTCTAGTGGTTGAGCCAAAAGTAGGACCAATATTTTGCTGCCTAGGAAACCCAAGTTTTCCTGTGCCTTTTCCTTGTTTCTTGTAATAAAAATCAAAGATAAAGCCATGGTTGTCCATCATTGAAGTGGCCAACTTTAAACTATTTCTCTTTCCAACAAACACATCATTTTACTTTTGCTCTACAAATACTTTTCACAAACATGGCATTCTGCCATCAGCACCGTCTTCCAACTTGAAATAGCTAGTAGGACATACCCCAAAGGTCATCTCAGAAATGCCGAAGTGTTGAGCCACTCACTGGCTTTGCTTTGGTTCAGCTGCCCCTACTCAGACCTCTTCTTCACAATTTTACTGTCATTGGTCCTCAGTTTGTTGGGAAAGAAGAGCGGCTTCGAGAGTGTTCTTTCCATCCTTAGACTTTCAGAGTCACCTTCTAGGTGAGGCTGCCTTGTGTTGAGTCAGGTCTGGCATTCATCTCTGCCCTCTCGCTCCCCAGTCTGCACGTAAGTGCTGGGATCCGAGCCTCATGCCCACATCCGGTAGCTCTGTGCCCAGCATGTTTTTCTCTTTCTGACACATTTGAGCAGTTAGACTGTTAAAGTAATTTAGGTGATGCTTCAACATATGCCCAGATAGCTTTCTGTCCCATGTGCTCACGGCTGCGTCCACGCACCATACCATGGCTGTGAGTAGCAACATAATGCAATTCTTTAAGCCCTAATTGTATTTTCTCAGGAGTGTGCTAAAGTTTAAATATGAAATCTGCTACTCCATGCTATTTCAATTGGAAAATAACTTATTCCTCTTATGAGACTTCACTTTGACTACTATCTACTTTTTAAAAGTGGTCTATAACTTGGTAGGAAGCAGAAGAAAATATTATTTAGCAACTTAGACCCTTAATTTTTGCAAACATCTGCTTTTAAAAAAGCAATAGCAATAAGACTCTCTAATCTTTGTTTTCTGTATAGAAATTGACAGCGACATGTGGACTAGGTATTAGATAATACAAGTAAAGATGGTTGTAGATTGCGATAGATTAAACTGAAAGCGGGGAATAATCAGTAGGATAAGGGTAAAGCAAATATGCTTTAGACATATGTTCTTTATTTCTGTACATTTTGTTTACATTTGAGTTATAATTTATGTGGTCTGTTTTATACATGCCAACTTCAAGAATATCCTCAAGAAGAGAGGATAAGAGTAAAACCTCTTTTGGTTTGAAAACTTCATAGTTGTCAGGAATGTGGATATTGAAATTTTCATAAGAAGAAGACAGCATCTAAAAAGGGGAAATTCTTGTTGCCCTATGTTTGCTGTGCTAAATTCTTTATTATATTTTAAAATCAGTGACTTGTGTTAGTCACTTTAAGCAAATTATACTATTTCCCAGGTACTCTGGGTAAATGGCAGCTAATGGTGATGTTCATTTATAGTGATTATAAACTGGGACAGCCACTCATAAGCAGCCACATTTCAAAAGTTCATGTATAATTATATGAAATTGATGTTTAGCAAAGATCCACCTGCCCACAAACATTTCTCCCAGTAGCTGAAGTGTCTGAAATTCCTGCTCCAGTGACCTTAATGAGGAACTTCAGGGGACGTCTTGGGAAGTATGCCCACCCTCTCTGCACCTGCCACCCATTACTTTTTAATTTTTCTTCTTGTTTGCTGGAAAGTGGGCAGGTGATAACTACTCACACCTGTTGTCGGTGTTTTTTTTTGTTTTTGTTTTCCTGGGGTTTTATTTTAGCAATGATTTCCTTTATATCTCATTGTCACTTTCAGAGGGTAAGGGCTCCCGTGTGGTGTGCATGGAAGATCATGACATATCCAGGGAGTGCAGTTTTGGACTTAGAAGTGGAAATCTTAGGGCGTGCAAAGCACTCATCACATGGAGGCAGAGGGCAGGATGTAAGACAGCCTCTTCTCCACGTTTCATTTTGAGCCTGTCCCGATGCCAGCCTGGTGTGCCGGAGGGGCCCGGGAGCGAGGGAGTGGAAGAAGCCGCACCTTTATGCCATTCTCTACAGCTTCCCATCTGGAGTCTCTACCAGCCCCATTTAATTACCGTCTGGAGCACCATGTACTAGTCTCTTTTATGGGTACTTGTAAAAAGGATTTCTCAACTACATATGCCACTGAAGGCCCGATGTTCTGTGTGCAGCAAAGCAAGGACAGGAAAATTCCAAAGGGGCTTTCTTTTATGAATTTTACACAGCAGTAAGCTACTCTGATCTTAATGTAAAATATATAAAACAATTTTTTCAATGCTCTAAAATAAAAACAACTTTAATAGGACACACATGGTGTCAGTGGTGGATTCCGCCCCCCCCCCCCCATTTACAAGGGACTTTCGTTTTTGTGTTTTTTCCTTAGGAGATAAGAGAGTCTCAAGTACAAATCCCCTAATGATTTCTTAGAACAACTTATTTTCCTCATCAGACACCTCTGTGGGACTTTCACTGGTGTTGATAAAAGGCACAGGCGGTTTGCTCACTGAGACTTCCTGTAAATACTTGTCCAGCTACTGGAATGACCTAGAGCTGTGCTTGTGGATATCCTCCAGGATCAGGAGGCAGGGAAAAAATAAAACATTTTAATGGAAATAATGACGGAGCTTTACTAAAATCCCAGCGTGATTCATGTTGTCATCATGCAGAAGTGCTTAAGATGATAAAGTTATTTGTCCAGTAGAGGGTGGCTAAAGGTTCAGGTGGCTAAAGTGATTTTAATTCATTTAAACTACAAATATGAAGGCAATAGATATTTGCCATGCAGTTGGCCTGTTTATATAATGCTTGGACCTAATATTTCTGTGAGTCAGTATTATTTTCTTGTATTTGAGCTTGTGTAGGCAAGAGGCATCTAATAATTGATGTTATATCCTCATATGCTGGCAATTACTCAAAGGAGTTAATAATAACTGAATGTAAAAGGATATTTAATAACATACTGAAACAAAACAAAACAAATGGAAAAGATCAGAACCAGGAAAAACTTAAAATGAGAGCTCAAGACTGACAAAGAAAATAGAGCCTACGAATATGTATTGGTTGAAATAAATGGGCTAAAAATTTGGATTTGGGCTTTTTACCAGGCAAAGGGGAAAAGTACATATGGTTTTTTCTATTCTTTAAAAAAAATGATTAATTGTAAAATAATTCATAAAATCAATTTTTAAAGGGAAAACTCACTGTATATAGGTAGGTATATATACATAGAAACATATGCATGTGTACTTATACATGCAACACACACATGCATGTATGGATACTCATTCCAATTTCAGACACATTCAAGTGTGTGCATGTGGTGGAAGGAATGGGTCCTACATCATGTAACTGAGGAAATTAATGATAATTTCATGGTAAAGAAAGCATGCTAGTTCCACAGGAGACACACACTAAACACATTTCTCAAATGGAGAGTCACATCCAGAGCAGTGAGCAGTGTACTGGGCAGTGTCTTCCACAACATCTAAATAACAAATGCATGTTTTCAGAGGCAGAAGGCAGTTTGGGAGTATTTATCCCTTAATGAAAGCCAAAGGTATAATTGTGAAATGTGACTTGAGAGAGGCAAGGGCAATATGAAATCAGGACTTTTTGACTTACCTGTTATATTTGAATGGAATCATCCTGCTGGTTCTTTAGTGAGTGCGGAATAATTTTAGAACTTCCTGGCGTCTAGCAAATCTAGAAAATGTACATTTGTAATGAGGGTAAGTTCCCATTGAACTTGTCAATAAGCGTGGTGTGTTCTCTACATAGTACTGTGTTCCTAAGTATGATCAGGAGTCCCACATCTAGATACAGAGTTAATTCTGGTCATTATATCAAGTCCCGCAGTAATGTTTCATTTTTTGAATTTATTTATTTTTAAGTTATGTTTTATTGATTATGCTATTACAGTTGTCCTGATTATTCCCCCTTTGCCCTCCTCCACCCAGCACCCTTGACTCCTTTAGGCCGTCCCACACCATTGCTCATGTCCACTGGTCCTGTGTGTAAGTTCCTTGGCTACTCCATGTCCTGTGCTGTACTTTACATCCCCATGGCTATTCTGTAACTACCTATTTGTAGTTCTTAATCCCCTCTTCACCCATTTCCCTACACCTCTCCCATATGGCAACCATCAAAATACTCTGTATCCATGATTCTGTCTTTGTTCTTCTTGTTTGCTTAGTTTGTTTTTTAGGTTACTTGTTGATAGATATGTACTTTTTGCCATTTTATTGTTCATAGTTTTGTTTTCTTTTTCTAAAGTAAGTCCCTTTAACATTTCATCTAATGATGGTTTGGTGATGATGAACTCCTTTCGTTTTTTCTTATCTGGGAAGCTCTTTATCTGCCCTTTGATTCTAAATGATAGCTTTGCTGGGTACATCAATCTTGGCTGTAGGTCCCTGCTTTTCATGACTTTGAATATTTCGTGCCAGTCCCTTTTGACCTGCAAAGTTTCTTTAGAGAAATCAGCTGACAGTCTTATGGGAACCACCCCCCTGTAGGTAACTGCTTTTCTCTTCCTGCTTTGAAAATTCTGTCTTTATCTTTAACCTTTGGCATTTTAGTTATGATGTGTCTTGGAGTGGGCCTCTTTGCATCCATCTTGTTTGGGACTCACTGTGCTTCCTGGACTTGCCTATCTATTCCCTTGTCTAAATTAGGGAAGTTTTCTTTCATTATTGTTTCAAATAGGTTTTCAGTTTCTTGCTCTTTCTCTTCTCCTTTTGGCCCCTAATGATGGGGAGGTTATACCTCTTGAAGTTGTCCCAGAGGCTACTTATACTATCATCACTGTTTTGGATTCTTTTTTCTTCTTGTTGTTCTGGTTAGTTGTTTTTGCTTCCTTATATTCTATATCATTGATTTGATTCTCAGTTTCATCCACTCTACTGTTGTTTCCCTGGAAATTGTTCTTTTTTTAGTGTATCTTTGATTTCTGACTGGATCTTTTTGTGCCGTTGAGGTCCTCACTAAGTTCCTTGTACATCCTTATAACCACTGTTTTGAACTCTGCATCTGATAAATTGCATATCTCCATTTTGTTTGGCTCTTTTTCTGAACTTTTGATCTGTTCTTTCATTTGGGCCATGTTTCTTTGTCTCCCTGTTTTGGCAGCCTTCCTGATTTTGTTTCTATGTTTTAGGTAAAGCTGCTTTGGCTCTGTGTCTTGATAGTGTTGCCTAATGTAGTAGGTGTCCTGTAGGGCTCAGTGACACAGCCTCCCCTGTCACCCAAGCTGGGTACTCAAGGTGCACCCTCTGTGTGGGCCGAGACACTCTCCTCTTATAATTGAGCCTTGTTTGCTGTTGGCAGATTAGTGGGAGGGATTTACCCAGGTGACTCAGGGGCAAGGATTGGCTGTGACCACTGATCACCAACTTCTGCCCTCTGTGGAGGATCAGCTGTGCAGGGGCAGGGTGGTGGTGCTCTGATGTGGTCTGTAGCTGTCCACTGGGTCTGCTGCCCCTGGGATTTCCGAGGTGGTACAGGCCAAGGTCAGCCCAAACCTGTGTTTTGCCCAGGGCCATCCTGCCTGAGCTATAAAGCAATCCGAGATGGCTCCCATTTGTGCTGGGCTTGGAGATTCCCAAGTGAAACCAAGCTGTGAATCTAGGCTGGCTGCTGCTAGTGCCTGACCTGGGGCTCACTGAAGCCAGCTGTTGCTTGTTTGATAGGATTTAGGAAATTGTGACGCAAGAGCCAAGACCAGCCATTCTTATGGAAAAGCAGTTTGGGTGAGCAGTTGGGTGAGGCAGAGTTTCTGGGTATCTCCAAGGTCAAACAGTGTCAGCCAGGTTGATGGAGTCTCAGATATGGTACCAGCTTGCCAGCTCAGTGGGAGAAGGGTTTAGAAGAGGGACATTGGCCTCTGCTTGCCTTGATGCCAGAAACTTCAGTTCCTCCCTGTAGCCATTGGTGCTTTTCAAGCTGTTATCCTGATGCTGGAGCTCAGAGAGTGAGTCTGAGTAGGTGAGTCTGTGTGTGGGTTCTTTAAGAGGACCTGTTTGGGACTTCAGTGTTTTCCTTCACTGACTCTATCACGACTGGTTTTTGCAGCCGGAAGTTGTGGGCACTTATCTTCCTGGCACTGGAACCCTGGGGTGGGGGACCTGGTATGTGGCTGGGACTCCTTGCTCCCGAGATAGGCCTCCCAAATTTTTATCCACTACATGTGGGTGAGGGACCAACCTGTTCCACATCTGTGCCCCTCCTACCAGGCTGGATGGATGTGGTTTCTTTAACTCCGTAATTGTCAGATGTCCATTTTCAGCTTAATTTCTGATGGTTCTGAGTGATGGTTGTTCTATATTTTAGCTGTGATTTTGATGTGGTTGTGCTGCCATTTTGACCAGTAGTCCCTGCAGTAATATTATAAATAACCTTTTGTGATTTTTGTTTCTTCTCCAAGACTGGCCTTCAATTATTTTAATCTGGCAAAACTGCTTGATAGGAGAACCATATGGATTTTGAGTGAATACTCACTGAGTTGAACTGACCTTATTAAAATATGTTACAAGGTGCCTTCTAATTCCTCTTTTGAACTACTTCTCCAATATAATTCAGGTAGTAAGTATTGGAGCTGAATTTTCAATGCAATCCGTGATTTTCCCATTTGCATGTCTACAGTTTCATCAAACCAATTATTTAAACATCTCTTAATTCCTTTGTTCTAATGAAATAGCAAATTGGGAATGGGGAGGATACAGACAAGTGTTCATAGTCTAACTAAGGAAAAATAAGATGTACATTACAAAATAGGAGAAGCAGAGTTGTGTCTGTAAATGGGAATATGTATTGTTACAGGCTCTGATATTATAGGAAAAAGTACCATTTTTAGTTGTTGTGGCCAGGGAATGCTTCTTGAACAGCAAAACTTAATTTATATTAGGAGGAAAACACATTAAAAAAGGGAGGAGATTGTTTTTTAGGGGAAATATTGTGTAGATGCCAAAAAGTACTCCTCATGTCCAAGGGTGGTGAGCAAAAGAGCCTGGGGGAGCTCAGAGGTTGTATGTGGCAGTCACAGAAGCTCACAGCAAAAATGTAAGTTGCATACATCCTGTGGAGGGCTTCTATGGAGAGGACAGGGTTTTGAATTTTGCTTTGTACATAGAGCCATAGGGGACTTTTGAGCATGGAGGCATTTTAGTAGAACGCTGATTGAGGGTAGAAGTGACTTGAGGTTGTATTGGTAAGGTATAAGAAAATAAACGGCATGTCCCAGATTTGGGGGCAGCTCTTTAAACAGAGTCTGAATTTGGCAAAATTACCAAAGAATATTTATGCGTTCTGATGTTTATTCATATTTCTGTTATGCTTGCTTTTCTGAAGGGTACAGGATTTTGCCTTGACTTGCAGTCCACTATGACCCTTACATCTTTTTCTGCCAACTTGCTAAGCCAAGCCGTTCCCCGGTTTTATTAGCACAGTTTATTTTTTTACATCTAGGCACATTTTGCATTTAAGCTAACTGAACTGTATTTGCTTTTTAACTGCTACTTCCATATGCCACTTACTAAGACCCTGGAATGTATTATTCCCTGTTTTCTAGCTTATGATGTTAACTTGTAAAATGGTTTTCCTTATCAGCCAGCTTAGAGTACTCTGAAAATTTAAAGTACATAGATATTATTCAGTTCAAGGATGAAATGTTCCTACTGAGTTCCATTTCAGTTGTCCATCTAGGGTGGTCTTATTTAGAGTGCTGTCTACTAGCAGCTGCCTAGAACTTTGGCTTCAGAAGGATTGTGAGTTGAATGCTGGATTCTGGAGAAAGTGTATAGTTATCCATTTGCTGTGTTAGCAGCATTGAGTGGGAAGCAGTGTAGCATATATTTGTTCCCCCCAATTCGAATCTTTTCAAGCCATTCTGTTCATGACTTTCTCCTGCCTCCCTCCAAGCCTCCCAACACACTTGGAAGTCTTTGGAAAAGAGTCATTTGCTTCTCTTTTATACCTTCAGTGATGGCGGATGACTATATATTGGAAAAATAGTGTAAAGAGTTACAAATTTGTTACATACTGGTCTTGGTCACTTAATGGTTGAATAACATTGGGAAAATTACTTAATTTCCCAAGGTTTAGCCTTATATGAAATGGGGATAATATAAGACTGTTGTAAGGATTAAATGAGCGCCTATGCAAACGGGTATGTTTTTGTTATTCTACATTTTGTTGTAATTCTGTTGTTAATGCTGCAATATTTTCCATTCTTTCTGCGACTGGTTTACTCTTGCCTCGTTGCTCTCCTTCGAGTTTTGCCCACTTCCTGGCTTCGTTCAGATGGGAATCACCTTCCACTTGAGCCCTGACCCCCCAGGTCAGGCCGGCGATGGGCATCTCCCCTGGGGACCAGTTGGCCTATCAGACCATGCATGGCTGAAACACACCTTGCTATCCTTTCAAAACCTTATTTTTCCTGGGACAACTACTTCTGTTAGTGCCATCACTAACTTCCCAGTGACCCAGGCTCTCAGCCCTACCTTTGAATCTCTTCCTCACATTCAGACAAATTAGGATTCAGATCTTTGTTCAACCACCTCAATGTAAGCAAATTCGAGAAGTTTACTTAATCTCTCTAAGCTTCAGTGTCAACATCGATGTTACAGGGATAACAGAAGCCTGCTTCATAGGGTCGTTATGAGGATTAGATTCATACTGGGCCTTGCACAGAGTCAAGGATCAGAAAATGTAGGCTGTTGTTATTACTTTCCTTTTTTAAAATTTTTAAAAAATATTTTATTTATCTTTAGAGAGAGGGGAAAGGAGGGAGAGAGGGAAAGAAACATCAACGTGGGGTTGCATCTTGTGCACCCCCAATTGGGGACCTGTTCCTCAACCCAGGCATGTGCCCTGACTGGGAATCAAACCAGTGACCCTTTGGTTTGCAGGCTGATGCTCAATCCACTGAGACACACAAGCTAGGGCAACTTTTCTTTTTTTAATAACCACCCACTACAGTCCTGCTGTTCCACTGTCCATTCATCTTCATTTCTATTGTCTTTTCTTGACTTGAAACCTTTTTATTCTATTTACCTAGAAGATTGCATAACCTTTGATAGGCAGAGGGATTTTAGGTTAGTTTGCAATCCATCGAACAGATGTGTCAGCATATTCAAAAGTGAGTTCATTTCACCTCATTTACAGTGTAATCTAGGTGGTAAAACTGACACAGTAAGTTATAAAAATGCCTGGGATAGTCGCTGAGTATTCCGTTTAGCATAGGGCCTAGTGCAGAGCAATTGTGGAAAGGAATGAAGGTTGCAGGATAACCAGGACAGGTGAATAGTGGCTGAAGAGGTGAGCCTTCAGAATATAGACCTGGAATCCCGTGTTTTGAGAGCACTGAATCCTAACCACTAGACCACCAGGGAGGCTGTTGGAATCCTGTATTTTGAATAGGTGAAAATGAGTAGAGGGTTAAGGGAATGACCAATGAGCAGAAGTGTGAAAAAACAGGGTTACATATCTTGTAAACATAGAGAGCCTATTTAAAACAATGCAGGAAGCAAAATCAGGAAGCTCATGGCAAAAGGAGTCCAAATAAGAAGAAATGAACTCAGCAAATACTTCGAAATCAGTAAGAGTTGGTTACTGCATTGAACCCCATGGATTGACCAGTGCAGAAAAATTTGAGTCCTGCTGTTCCTGGGACTGACTGAAGAATTATCCCAGGGAGGAGGAAGTGTCTGCCCATTTGTGGTGATCCATTTACAAACCTCCAGCTGGGGTATGTGAATATTTAAACAGAAATGAAAGGATGGGTATGACAGTGATACATAGTTTATAACAAATGAACTAGCGACCTGTGTCATAAGCAATGGGCCTAGTGTTAGGAATCTGAGTACAGATGTATAACAAATCCAGTAATGCATGCTGCTTCACTGTACCTAAAGAACTTTTGCTATAGAAATTC
This sequence comes from Micronycteris hirsuta, assembly GCA_004026765.1. Lineage (NCBI taxonomy): Eukaryota > Metazoa > Chordata > Mammalia > Chiroptera > Phyllostomidae > Micronycteris > Micronycteris hirsuta. The sequence continues at coordinate 23,286 of PVJI01003980.1, forward strand.
AGTTTCTTATACCCATTATATATCAGTCATTTAATCCTGAGAAAAGAGTAGGATTTATCAGAGAGAAGGAAGCTGTAGCCTGGCTGGTGTGGCTCAGTGGATTGAGTGCCAGCCTGTGAACCAAAGGGTCACTGGTTCGATCCCCAATCAGGGCACATGCCTGGTGGGTCCCCAGGACAGGGTGTGCAGGAGGCAACCACGCATTACTGTTTCTCTCCCTCTTTTTTCTCTCCCCTCCCTCTCTCTAAAAGTACATAAATAAACAAAATCTTTAAGAGAAAGGAGAGAAGGAAGCTGTAGACTCAGGAGTGGTCAAACTGGGTGCTGTGCAGGGTGTCACGGGACATGGGTTTTATCGCAAGTAAGGATCTGGCCTCTCACCCTGGTTGAATGAGAGCAGCTTTACTTTTTCTCTTTTACTTTTGGAGATTCTGCGTGTGTTTCCCTTTAGAAATAAAAGAGCATATCTTTCTATTAAACACAGCTTTAAGTTGCACTCAGTTATATCCCTTCTTTTACATGTTGGAAGCTAAGGGACAGAGAGGCTAAGTGAATTCCCCGTGGTCATGCTAGATACTAAAGGCGAAGCTCGGTGTGTGCTTAGACACCAAACCGACAGCCTCCTCCCAAATAGTTTCTTTATCTCCCAACCCATAGTGATCCCTGGGCGTTCCCCAGAGGTGATGCAACTAGGATGCTCATGCTATTACGTATTTATCCTCTATGGTGATTGACCTTCTACTTTTGCATTGTTTCCTCTCCAAATAGTTGTATGGAACTTAGCGTGAACTGAATTCAGTAATGTATCTTCATTTTTTTGGAGGATCCTGCGAGATTCTAGGTTGGACCATTTTTTTTTAATCCCCCCTTTAACTAGTTTACTGGTTTTCATTTGGATACACAAATTATATACAGTTAAATATGATATAAGGTAGAAACGTACATGATATGCTCCAAACACAACTGTATTTCATCTTAAGCTGCCTCTTTAACATTTTATTCAATAGGCATTCTATTCCCTTGTTCTGAGGAGAAAATTCTGGCAGGCCTGACATCTTTTCTGCTCACTTGCTGGTGATCTAGTTTAATGGTCACTTTTAGTCATCAATACAGTCTTTAGTTATTAGACTGTTTAATTCAAGTAACAAAAAACTAGAAACTTAAGTTAGTAAGAAGTCTTTGATTATGTTGAACCTATAAATAGGTTCATAGTCTTCATATCAGACTGTGGCTGATATGAAGAGTCTGTTTTCCAAAATACATATAGAGAGAAGAAATTATTTTCCAAATTACCAATCTCTTGAACATTCTAAAGGAGAGGCACCTCGGATGCAATGACACGGTAAGGAGAAACTGAAGGCTAATCCCTGGGAGAGGGACGTTGTGTAGACGCCCATCCCTTTCTTTCTCTCACCTTTACACCCATGTCAAAACCTGGAGAAGGAAGCCGCATGGGTGTCCTCCATGTGAGCGAAGATTTCTTGTGGTCTTCTTCTATTCTCATGTTGAGAGTGGTATGGCTAACTTGAATAATTTAAAGTAATTTCTTCCTCAAATGTCAAGTGTCTGTTGCATTTCAGACCTTCCTCTCTTTGGTATAATTGTCAAATCCAAGTGCACAGATTGACCTAATACGGTCATCAGACATGCTTTGAATTAAGAGTTGCTTGGCTGGCTTCTGCAGCTCTGTTTGAAGCAGCATGCTGTGTGTTGCTGGGACTGCTCGGCTTCGCCTTTATCGGATACATAAGACCTGTGTAACCCAAGCTCGGGGTGAAATTTTCTACCAGGTGGATGACATGTGGGCATATCTAGTTGCAAAACTGTAACATCGGTAGTAGCCTAATTTGAACCATTCCTTTCACAATAGCTTACATTTATTAAGAACTTGCTTAAAGGAGTTCAGACAAGGGTGATGACCTCTTCAGCACCCATATTTTAAAACTTTTTAGGAAACTATATAGCCCTCAATTGTTCGTCTTTTATGCAACTTTAAGTACTTAGTAATGAATGATTCCACAATCAATATTATGCAATGAATACACAATTAAAGATGATTGAAAATTCAAAATCTGTGGTCATTTATTCTTGTATAGGAGCATGCGTGTGCATGGGGGCGGGGAGGAGAATTAGTGTTTTCAGCACTGCGTTCAGGGAGACGTTCAGTGTTGCGCTCCGCATTCCGTTGGACAGTTGTCACATGTTTTCATTGTCTCTCCTCTTTGTTTATTTCCCTGCTTCTTAGGCAGCCTGATGAAATCTCATCAACTAACTGGGATTGAATTTTGATGACTGCCCAGTTGCTTTGATGAAATCTAGTGTAATTATCTTAAACCCGACTTTATTTGGCTTTAATGCTGGCATTTTCCGTATTGAGAAAATTAGTGCCTTTGTCTGCGCTACTGGAGATGGAACTCAGTAAGAAACAAAGATAGCTCAAATACAAAAAGCAACCACAATTTTAGTTATTTTATCGCTTTGTTTCAAAACTAGCTGGTCCACGCAGCCACACTTTTTTTTATGTTTTAGCATCTGTTCCTTTTAACAACAAAATCAGAATTAGCTATTAGGCAAAACTACCCTCACCCCCAAACTAGAGAAAGAAAATATATAATTCCTGCTGGCCAGAAAAAAAGCTTTCAGGTCTTATCTGGATTTTCCTAAAAGGCGAGGGCAAAAAAATTTTACTATTTTAAATACAAAATATTATTTCATTCTACCAACAAGGGAAAATGGAGTTTTAAAATTGTACTTTCTGATTTGAGTCAATTCCCCAAAGTCACTGGAGAATTTTGACCTCCAAAGGCAGGCACAAAGCATCCCCCGCCTAACCCCCTTGCGGCTGTCAGAGTTTAATTGAAGGCAGGTAATGGGTGGCAGATCATGGAAGGCAGTTCTATGTCCCTGGAAGAAAGTTCTTTGTTACATTTCTTCAAAGTCATGTGTTTTTGTGCCTTTTCATAACCTAATTTAAATACCTTTCCTTTTATATGTTTTTTTCCTTGGTCAGTTTTCAGTGAGCACAACCTACCTGATTTATTATTAATCCCTAACTATAAAGAGTTTACTTGTTCATTTTACTACATTGTTTATAGAGCGTTCACTATAAAACTACTTTATAGTGAGTACTATTGCCCTGACTGGTGTGGCAGTTGGTTGGGTGTTGTGTCCTGCAAAGTAAAAAGTCGCTGGTTCAATTCCTAGTCAGGGTATAAGCCCTGGGTTGGGAGTTCGGTCCCAGGCGGCAGGATGTCTCACATGTATGTTTCTCTCCCTCTCTTTCTCCCTCCTTTCCCCTCTCTCTAAAAATAAAATCTTTTAAAAAAGACTACTTTTTTTAGTTTTGCTAACTGAAACCAAGCAGTTTTCTGTGTGAGAACAAAATGCCAACACCTCAGTGGTTAAATTCACTTGTGGCCTAATTGACGCCCATATATCCAATTGAAATGAACATCTATTAGAGTGGTATCTCGTGGTGATGTAAATTTCATTGCATTGTATACATGAAGTGATCCATGAAATATCTGGCAAGGGCTATCTTAATGCATTTTACAGATGAAGCCCCAAAGCGTGCACACATACAGAATGGTCCACATTTATTATATATAGTGTTTAGAAATGACCTGTACATAAGTGACTTCAGAATCTACCCCTTGTTATGGTCATTTTTTCCCACTTGTTGGGCTGTTGTACGGCTATTATCATCGTCCAGACCAAGGACCTGGTGAGGGCTTTATACAGCCAAGTCCTTAGACTTTTATGCAGTTTGATTCAGAGTAAGGCTACTGCAGAAGAAAATCTCTAGATGAAGACTGTGGGAGAGTGACTCTAACAGCTCTGTTCTTAGCCCTTTTTTTGTGTGTGTGTGGATTCTGACTGCAATCTATGTCACAAACCCAGATGAATCGCAAATAGTTATTCCAGAGTCTGGATATAATTGTCGTCTTCTTGGTAATCGATATCCCTTATACCAAGGATATCAATCCTTGACTCACAGGTTTGAAAGAAATGGATAAAATATGTACTTTTGTGGTAAGATGCGTGGCTTTTGTTATAATAGGTGTTTGACAAACCACGGGCTGTGATGATGAAGTGATTTAAGATTTGAAAAGTTTAAAAGCTGCCACAGCTGAAATTAAAGCAAGAACCAAGTGCCGAAAGCAGGAAACGTAGAGAAAGGTTGATGCCAACTGCTTGAGAAGTTCATAAAAAAGCACTATTGAGCCTTAAAAAAAGAAAATAGCTGTATCAGAAAGGAGCTGTGATTGGCGTGTCATCCATGGCTATACAGTTCTGTGTATTTGGATCTTCCTCATTTATCAACTTGTTAAAATGTTTCAAATTGCTTTGCTATATAATGAATTTTCTTTCAAAAGTGTGCTTGTGGTCTTCAGATTTCCAAGTCCTTTTAAAACTTCTGTTTTTAAAATGTATTTTTGGTAAAATGGTCCCTATTGAAGATGCACAAGTCCTTCATTCTCTGGTAGTGAGTCTCCATCGCTTGCTAGACTCGCTTCGGGAAAGGGCTTCTGGAGGCAGATCCTAAATGGCCCTGGGCTGAGGTGCTCTGAGCAAAGCATCTGCTCTGCAGACACTAGGCATTGAAGCTTTTTTAAGAGAAATAGACCATCTGAGTTTTTAATTAGAAAACAGCTCAAATCCACACCTCAGTGCTATCTCTTGGGACTCCTAAACCCAAATCTAGGGTATCTTTACTAGTGTTTTTCTTTTTGAAAACATGCAGTAAAAATGTAGAACCACAGCCAGGGGAGAGATGAAGGGTAAGGGGGTGTGTCTCAAGGGATTGATAACAGGATTAGAAGTTTGTAGAAATCATTTGCATTTCTGGCTTGCGTCTGTTATGAAATACACATACTTAACTTGGCTGGAGCTAGGAAACCTGGTGTTTTACATTTCAAGTTCCTTTTAGGCAAAATCCAACACTTTATTTGCTAAGCAGAAATGACCACCTCTGAGAAAATTTAAAAACTAGCCCTGAGCACGGGAAGGAGTAGACTAGCAGGAGAGAAATCCACTCAGGACAAACCTCTTTCAGGCAGGTCTCCTTTCAGATTGTTTGTAGATGAAATTGAAGATGATGTTACATACCACAGCATGATCAGAAGGTTCTAGGGTGGCTACAAGTTAGAACATTATAATGTTCTATTGTGCTGAGTTACAGAATGTCAGTTTGGATCTATTGGTTGAAAGATGATATTAAGCAATTGTAGGTCCTTTTTTTTTTTTTTTTTTTTAGCAGAGATAACATTTAGAGAAAAACTCTTACCAAAAAAAGGCATTTTATTTGTAAGACAGCTGCAGAAAAATCAAGAATTTATTTACTAACAAGCTTGTAGCACATACTGGACTTTGAGATTCTAGATAGTTTTTCTTTTTTTCTTATTATGTTCATAGAATATGGGCAAAATACCTGGCAGTTAACTTAGTGTCTTTTGCCTTGAGTTTCTATGGGGTTGAGCAGGTGCTTCCAGGGGGTTAATAACACAAGGAAGATTATGGCAGATTTTTGAAATGTTACTTCTTTACTTTGAAGCATCGTGTACGCTTGCCAGTGTTCTCTAGATTGAACGATTAAACAGCAAACAGAGGCAAACGGATGCATAATAGAGACAGCCGTGATGCTAATGCTAATTTAATTTAAATTGCTGTTCTATATAGCTGTGCCATAATAGCTTTTTAATCATTATACCCTTTGGTCTAGTATCCTTTCTAGTTACGCCCCCGCCCCAACTCTCCCTGCTAAACAGTTTGTGATGGATCAGCTGTACTACCAAGCCTTCAAGTGCATTCGATTCTGGAAACAAACACTTCACGGCTGTTTAAAACTCCAGAGTGTTCCCATGGGGAAAGTGTGGGAGGTTTCAAGTTTCTGAAACATTCTGCAGAAAATGAAGTGATAACAGTTCCTGCCAGTGGCCATATGACTCAATAACAACTGGAAGAAAAAAAAAATGTTTGTTTAGGCTTGGCCAGAGTTAATAACAAGCAAGACTTGCAATCTATTTTTGCTCACAAACATGTTCCCTTTCTCCATGATCCCTGTCCTCTTCTGCAGACACGTTGGGCTGCCCCGAGACCTGGCTTCATTCACTCTTGGAGAAATGTTCTAATAAGCATTTTGTGCTGATTCAAGACTTTGTTTGGACTCTTACCATTAATTAAAAACATATTAACAACAGAATCACAAATCCACTACCAAAGGGCAGCGTCTGCCGGTGCCGTGGCAAAGCGTGGGCTGCATTTGTGGCAGCCAGTCCGAGGTCCGGGGCCGGAAGGTGTGCGTTTCAGCCTCACAGTTTTGCTGCCTCAGTTCATCAAGACGCTTTGCTCCTAAAGATTGCAGGGTACATTTGGCACCAACATGTGCTAACATGAGGTTTCCTTATGTTTAAATTCCTTCCTGGCGTGGCCGGCCAGGTCTTTATTTTATTTCAGTCCATAGGCACACATGTCACCTGCCTCGTCGGAGGTTGTATGCCTCCTGGGAGGTGCGCCTTTTCCTGAACCTCTGCTCTGTGTTTAGCTTCCAGAGACTTCTCACATTTCAATTGCCACCATCAGGTGAGAGCCGCCCCATTTTTAAGTTTTTGGTTGATGGGCCGGGGAGTTATGGTTTATTTTCTTGTATTTATTTGTTTTCACAAAGTGGGTGAGATAGTATAGCTTTAGTAAGTGACCTTTTGTGCTGATAGTATTGTGGGCAGAGAGACTGTGTATTTTGAAAGGAAAACCTTTCCTTTCGATATGTTAAGTAATTCTGCAGGAATTACTGCATAAATGGAAGGTGGAAGACAATGTGTTTTCAGGAGGGTTCCTGGAGCCTTTGCCTGGGAAAAGGGTGGGCAGTTGTGAATTGTCACAGGGATGAAATGATGGGAACATTTCTGGGTCAATTGTAATTTCTTCTGAATATTTTCAGGCTCCATAAAAACTTGAATGTAAATAGAAGCAAAATCTTTGATTTAATAAACATGCTGTGAAATGTGGCAAAGTTAAAAAGTTTATATGTGGCAATAAAACTCCTGAGTCTATTAAATGTTTTTTGTCTTCAGACGAAAATGAAACTTTAAATGATGTTAAATTTTTGTGTTATGAGATTGTTGTCTGATACAGCACTTTTACTTCAAGTTTCCTGTTATGTGCAGGTTCAGGATTTTAAGCAGATGTGCAAGAAATCTCAGTCCTTTATACGTCATTCGTTCATAGTCTCTCTGTATGTGTATATATGATCTAAATGTATATTTTCTTAACTGGTCTGCTGAAAATATGGAGGAGGAGCTCTCCCTATAATTTGGATCAAATCCACTTGTTGAAATACTCAGTTCTAAAAGGCTTGGTGAGAATGACCTTATAGAAAAGTCATGATGTAGATTCGCAAGGTTAGACGTCTTGGGATAAACACTTTGGTGTCTTACCTGTGAATTCCTTTAGTCCCTTCATGACCTGGCATCCCCATTTGATGTCAGTCTGTTCCAAACTCTATGCAACCACCACCTGAGGCTCCCCTGCTGGCTGCCTATTCCATCTCTTTCTTCCCTCCCTCCGTTCCTTCCTTTCTTCCTTACTTCCTTCTTTCCCTCCCTCTCTCCCTTCCTCCCACCCTCCTTCCTTCCTTCATGATGGGAGGCAGAATAGCAAAGAGTAACGAGAGCAAAGGCTTTACACTTAGACCTGAGATTGTCTCCCCAGGGCTGCTGCCCATTAACTATTTGTCCTTGTCACATGTCTGATACTGTTTTTCCTTTTCTGTAAAGTGAGTGCAGATGATGGAATCTACCTTGCAAGCTTGTGAGGCTTAAAGGAGAACACACAGTGTGTGGACACAACTAACATTTCCTGGCTTCTTACGGCTATTTATGATAGTGTGTGTGTGCCGGCACCTGACCCTGGATGGCTTGCTAGCACACTAAAGCGCATCAGGTTCCAGAAAGTAGTAGCATTTTTCCAGATGCCCAGCTCCTTCTGCTATTTATAAGTGGGGAAAATATTAGTCCCTCTTGCCCTGTTAGGGCAATAGTTTGTGGCCCTGGTGTATTCGTCCCATGCCACTGTGTCTTCTGATTCTTCCCGCCTGCTTGGGCAATTGTGTCTAATTTCTGTATCTGGAGACCTGGTCCTGGTTGTCCTAAGTCTTGACAATCCTCCCAGGAAGATAAGGCCCTCTCACAAATCTAGGAACCAGTAGGAAACTATGATATTGCAAAACTCAAAGGTGACTATTTAGATTACATCCATTTTGAGCCATATCTCATAAAGATTATCTTTTGTATTATTAATAACTGTCTTCTGAAACAAACTTTAAAATTATTAGCTGAAAGATTTTAGTAGTACATAATTTTTGTGTATCTGGATCTTTTTTATACATATTCACATCTGAGTAATTTGTAGAATATAATCCTCTCATATATACTATATATAATATAATATATAATCATTTTATAGAAATGAGAGGATTCTTTGCATGTAATAAGCCTATAATCTTTTTTTTTTTTACCATTCCTAAATTATGAAGTTGAGCACTTAAGATATTTTTGCATTTGGAGAGAGTTATTTCCTTTTGTCAGTAAGATTCCTGAACAGAAAAAGATCAGAATGAAAAATACCAAGAGTGTTTCTAGTCATAAGTGTCAGCCAGTTAAAATATGTAATAAATGTAGAAAGCTCTCTGTTGAGCAGAAAAATAAACTGGATCTCACCAAGATATTAATAACAATTGTTTCTTGGTGGTAGAATTATGGTTTATGACAGCAAGGACTGTCCCACCCACTACTGAGTCTTTAGTGTTTAATAGTTCCGGGCACACAGGTAGGTGGTCAGCAGCTATGTGAATGGAAATGAATGAACAACACGTTCTTCCTTTATCCAGGGGTGTCCAACCTGCAGTCCGCGGGCTGCATGCAGCCCAGGATGGCTATGAATGAGACCCAACAGAAAATTTTAAATTTACTTAAAACCTTTTGTGACTCATCAGTTTCCATTAGTGTTTGTGTATTTAATGTGCGGCCCAAGACAAGTCTTCTTCCAGTGTGGCCCAGAGATGCCAAAAGGTTGGACACCCCTGTTTCATAATTTTCAAATTTTGCACAATTAACATTGTCTTAGTCTTATAATCAGGAAAGACCTTGATATCATGTTACATGAAAATATTATTGTGATTATCATTATGAATATAATTCCCTGTATTTTAGGTTGTTTTCTTAGAATAGATTGAGTAGTAGAATTATTGCATAACAGAAAATAAAATTTTTTGCCAACATTTTATACTGCCAGATGGCTTTCCAAAAGACTTGTATGTATCATTGTGCTACCACCAAATTGTATCAGCCTTATCACACCTTGCCAGAACTACATTTTACGTTTTAAAACTTAATCTTGTTATGTTTCTTAAAGTATCATCTGTTTTCAATTATACTTATTTATTAATTAGGGGGATCCCTCTTCCGTTTCTTTGTTTACCAGCTACATTTTCTCTTTTGGGAATGATCTCTGCAGCCTTTGCCTAGGATAGGCAAAGAGCATGTGCATTCCTTTAAAAACTTAGGAAAACAGAATATAAAAAATTATATGGTAATTTTATTTTTTAAGATGAGGGTCCAAGACTTACACAATGGCAAAGGGTTTTGAAATTATCACAGTTGGATACTTATGACTAGATTATAATGTCTAAGCACAAAGTCTTTAATTTTTAGGTGGATTGAAATGAGTACAAAGTTGTAGTAAAATGATGAATATATAATCTGTTTTGTTGTACAATGATAGTTTTAGCTTCTGTTCTTGTCTTCTAAGCTTTCTAAGTCTTGAGTGGTGCCAAATAAGACAAATAGAATTGAGGCAGCAGCAAGACAAATAGAATTAGCTTCTTTTTGAAAAATTGTTTTATGATAATAAATTTAAAAATCTTCCTTTAAGGTAAAAATTTGGCATATGTGCTCCCCCAAAAATTATATATATGTATAACATATTAATACATATACATATTTAAGTTCTAAATATACTATATTTACATATAAATATAGTATATTTATACTAATATAGGTGACAAATTTGAGACCAACATTTTTATGAACATATAAGTAAATGAAAAAGAATGGATAATTTAAATATACATATATTTCATATGAGTATATATGTAATTTCTTTGGCCAGTTTCTTGTCAAAAGTCGACTGTTTTACATGAGCTTATATTTACTTTTATGTCAGGTCCAACAAGTACATGGTTGAGGTTATAAGCTGGAAAAATTATGCCATCTGGTTTTTCATATCAGTAGTGACACGGTTCATTCCAACTCAGCGTCCGCTCAGAGGAGTGTATGTAAGTATAAGTGAAGATCCATCAGTCCCTGTTCATGAGGAGGTTGCCTCATGGCTGTTAGTCTTTCTGTGGTTAAACAACATACACAGGCTCAGGAAGATAGGCTGAAACTTCACCTAACCTTGTCCTTCACAGTCCCCCGAAGCTGACTCAGTCTAAGGCTAAGGAAATCACACACTGGGTAGGCAGATGTCCTCACAGAATCCGCTAATTCCTCAGCCCAGCTTGAGGACCCTGTTGCCTCCCTCTCTCTCAGCTCTTTTTCTCATTCTGCACGGTAGTTATTCCTAACCTTGACTGTTCTCAGAAGACACTGTTGTCTTCTCCTTATGGCAGACAATTGAAATGAACTACCTCCCCTTTCTTCCCGTCTACCTTCAAATACTGTACCTACTCGCATTTTCTTGTGGAAGAGACAAACCTTTTTTCTGTCAAGGCTCCCTTGGTGTTCCTGAATCTTAGCCCTGCTCCCAAAAGACCTTACTCATCTGTTACGATCTTTTCTTTATTATATTTTCCTCCTCTTGTCTACCAGCACCTTCTCATGCTTTCATTATCCCAGCCCCCGACCTTCATATTTCCACCTGGTTATCCCATATGCACTGCAAATTAAACATTTCTAAAATGACTTCTAATTCTCCTTTCAAACAGGCTCTCCCACCACTCCGCCCTATGGGAGAGGATGGCATCGTCCCCCTGTGTGTTTTGGCCACAACCTGGAAACCTTCCAAACTCCTGTTATCCTTAATCCCATTTCCACTTCGTCACCAATTCCACTCAATTCCACGAGTGATCACCACTTCCAGATGACTGCATTTCCTTTGTGACCATGCCCTCTCTTTGGTCAGTCTTCTTCTCGCCCACCTCGACTGCTTTAGCGATCTGACTGGTCTGTTTTTCTCTTTACTTTTTTGAGATCAACTTTCGAAGAGCACCCATGTAGTACGTAAGACTGGAATCTTTTATTTTATCCAAGTATTACTTTGAAACAAACAAATATACATCTTTATTTAATATTACTGAAATTTCTAGGTTAATTCATAGTCAGTGATTTTTTTAAAGTGTCCATTTATTTGATTAGTGTGATCCCATCACTTTAAATTTTCAGACAACTGTGTGTTTCATGCTAAAATTCTGCAAATTTTATTCTATTTTACTTTTCTATATTTAGCATAATATTTGTTTCTGTGATTGATACAAACAAATGATTCGGTTAATTTGGTAAGAGCCAAGCATCTGAACATAAAGTCATGCGGAGTGATAACATTCATGTGTTTTGACAGCGTTTTAGGGAAAAATAAAGGAGGCTTGTGTCAAAAGTGTACTGCAGGTCTCAGATTACCAAGGGCATTACTGGGCTTTGGCTATCTTGGAGCCGTAAGTACTGCAAAGCTATGATTTGGAGGATATGTGAAGAATAAAGACCCACTTTATATTAACATTTCTTTTTACTAAAAAGGAAATAGCATTAATTTGAAGAGAGTTAGTTACACAAAGTAACTCTTGTCCATTGTTGGTTTCAGTTTTTAGTGCAAGATTAATAAGTAGTTTAAACCTTAAATTTGTGTCTTGTAATTAGCTTAATTTCATGTCACAAGTTTTTATAGGAGCCATCTAGACTTTTTTTATTCACTGGCAAAGGGCTATTCTGTTCCCAGCCCGGGAAGAGGAATGCTGGATTTTATGTATGTCCTGAAACAAATTAGCACAGTTTGGTTAAAACAGCTGCCTACATGATGAGAAACAAATTGGATTATAAAATCCTACTTGGTAGTTCAGCGTGTCAATGAGTTAAGTGAGGATTTGAACCATATCACACAGTCGTGGGGTGAAAAATGACACGTGCTGGTCTAGCCGAGTGTCTGGTAGTGGGGCCAATGTCCGCGCCCCACTCTGCTATTGATCTCGGGGGTGGTATATGTGTCCTCCTGACAAGATCCAGTGTCCTCCGAGTGTGAGATCAGAGCTGTGTATTTAATAAGGCTTTATGGAGTACCCGTCGTGGGTTAGATGACTTATTTAGGGATGAAGCAACATACTTTGAAATTATTACAAAACCAGGCGTGTATAAGTTTAGTGCGCTGGTGTTTGTTATTCAGCTTTGCGGTTCCGAATGCATCTGCATATCCTGAGAAATCATGGTGGCGTGATGCTGTAATGCAGGGCGCTGACTCTGGATGAGGGCACTTACACGGTTCATCAACAGTGACTTCTCAGTTGGAGGATCCATGCTGCTCCAGAAGGGGGGGGGCAGTGGGAAAGGCCTGCAGTTAGGGTGATAGAGCCTATAAAGTTTAAACCTTCTTTTATCTTCTTTCGTCTCTCACACCCAGTTTCCTATACTCCACTCCTACTTGACTTCGAATTCTTGAAGCTCTTCCATAACCGGGCAATACAACACGTCGTCTAAGAGTAAAGGCTTCGGAGTTCATCTCTTGGCTCCTTAGTAGCCTTGTGACCTTTGCAGTCATTTAACTTCATCAATCCTCATTTGAAAAGTGATAATAAATACGGACCTCAACAGTTGTAATGGATGCTAAAGGGGTCATTACTTGTGAAATGCCTGTCATAGTCCTTGGGCACATATTAAATTGTGACTAATAATGATGTTGATAATGTCAGTCCACTTCAAAGATATAGATAAAGCAATCTTAATGGTACTGACCCAGAGAAGTCGTTCCCAAACCAAGGAGATCATCGGAATTGCCCAGAGGCTTAGAACAGGCAGAAGAATAGACAGCTATATAGATCTTTTTATGAATACTACAGCTGAGCTGGGGCCTTGTAATCCCTACCAGCAATATTTTCGCTCTCCAGCGGATATTTTACCTTATAGCTCCTTAAAAAGTCAGAGTTAATAATAGTACAGACAGAATTGCTTTGCATTTCTTTTTATAGTAGGAAATCTATTTGAGTAGATAGAAAAATAGAAGAAGAAGAAAAGAAGCTTAAAAAAACCCATAAAATTTATGTTCTGTTCTGAGTTTCCTACAACCTATTCTACATAGTTGTAAAATGGAAGAAAGGGGGAGAGAAGGAGAAGAGGGAGGAGGAGAGAGAGGGAAAGAGAGAGATCGAGATTAAAGTGTTCATCAGAGATTTTGAAAAGCTAATAGAATGTTTTCTACCTTAGTAGGGCTGAATCCATTTATCTGCACAATCTCTTCAAGCTTGTAGTTATTGAAAACTTTGTCTCCTCTCTCTATTCTTAGCCGAGAGCGGTTTGCAATTACTTGCTTACTTGGGTGCCGTTCTGCAAGTTCGTGTATTTCAAGCTTGTGCGGGAGCCAAGCCACAGGATCTGGCTGGCTTTCAGCGGCTAAACAGGGGGCATGTAGCTTGACATTGGTCCCCAACTGAGAGAACTGTGGATGTAATTTCTTTTTGGTAAACATCCATCCTGAAGTGAATTTATCTCCTCCACACATTTGTTTTCCTATGGGTGTTTTCCTTTTGTTGCGTGATCCTCACTCCTTTGGACATGAGTACTTCTGTAATGTTACTTATCCCTTGAAAACAATGAAAAATTACTTCTGCAAAGCTATTCAAGTCAGAGGATGTGAAGTAAACCCCGTCCAAACCCGCTGTTCCATCCATCAGAGGTGGGAAGGGCAAGTTCTAAGACAAGTGAGAAAGTAACAGTTGCGGTGACAGCTGGGACGCGCAGCCACGACGTGGCTTAACGGCAGCGTCAGGGCATGCGCTCAAACCCCCTGTGTGGTTTGGCTCTGCCGTCCACGTGGTGGGTTTAAGGGAGGCTGAGAGATCTCTTCTTGCTCCCTTGGTTCATTTGTTGGCATCATTATTATCATTGTCACCACCATTACTATCCCCACCAACATATATTCAGTGCTTACCAGGTACAAAGAATTCAGCTAAAAGTTTATTTCATTTTCTTGTTTAATCACAGCACCCACGTTATCTGGGAGGAACATTTTACAGATGAGAAACTGAGAGTTAGAGACAATGCCAGCTGCGAGCCTTCGGAGAAGCCAAAGTGGCGGAGCTGGGATTTATACCCAGGCTCTCCGTCTCCAAAGAGCATGCTCTAAACCTCTGTGCTATATTGCTTTCCTGAACTAAGATGATTATTGGAAAGTATTCACATCAGAAACTTACCGCTTTTAAATGTTCCATACATAAAAATTTGGAATGGCATTTCTCCCAGTTCTGTTACTTGTGTACAATGTAAGTACCTTCAGTCAAGGGGGTCGAAAGGTTAGGCTAGAAGCAGTGTTGGAGAAATCTTTGCATGATTTGGCAAGAGTAAATTTTTAGTTACTTGTTTAAAATAAATATGACATTTCAAAAGAAGACTAGGCAGTATGTGTTTATATAAAGCTAATTTATTTATGCAAACTTTGTTAGATAAGCAGTACATCTGTAAACTATATATTTTTAAAGGATAGTAAAAGATGATATAATAAGGTTTAAAGAATGTAAAGATTATATGGAAACTGGTGGCCAACTCTTTTTCTCTCTCTGAAAAACTGTACTTAAATAACCACAGAAGAGAGTTTGGAGTTCAAATCATCAAGAGCTCCTTCATCCTTAAGATTATTAAGAATACTTAAGTATGTACTTGGGTCTCTGAAATAGTTTTTCCAGGGTAAGTGGATGTAGACATATTTTGAGGCAAAGGGATGGAGTAGATGAGCCCTCAGAGTCATGTCCTATACTGTGTTTTTTTGAGCGGGGAGGTCCACATTTAATAATTCTGATTAGGAGATTTTTAGAATTTGCCATTTACCATTGGTGTAAGCAAAACAGAATTGGACTTGGGAACTGTTCTTAGTTATGGAAACAGCACTTGAGCATTTTCATTCTGATACAAACCATTTTAACCTCCTTAGGATTAATGGTCATTAGTCTAGAATGGTATCTAGGTGGATTTTCCCCCTGCCACCACCCCTCCGGACTTCTCCTCAATGTGAGGATGCAGTGGGTAACCTTGTAAGCTAAAACCATCAGGCATCCTGTCATCAGGATCTAGAAGGAAGTTCCAACAACCAAAAATCAAAAGCACTGAACTAAAAAACACAAGTGCAGAATCATTAACACTATGCTCCTAATAACTCTCTGCCTGAAAGCTAGAAATGCCTTTCTGCAATCCCAACCAATGGGAGCCTGGGTTCAAGTTCTGCATCTGTAATAAAACTGAATAGATGTCCTTCAGTCACATGGCTCTGCTTTATAACAACAGAATGATCATTATAACTAATAACAAATACTAACTATTCTAGATATTGTATTAAGTTCCTATACACAGTAGGCACTGTCATTATTTCCAATTTCCAGATGAGGAAATAGAGGCACAGAGATGATCAGAATTCACTCTGTGCTTTGAACAAGTTAAGTAATGGAGCCAGGATTTAAATCCAGACTGTCTGGCTTCAGGACTTGTTCTCCTGGGAATCGAACAGGCGACCTCTTGGTTTGCAGGCCAGTGCTCAATCCTCTGAGCCACACAGGACTTGTACTCCTAATGAGAAGGAAAAACTGTCTATGGAGCCAGATTTCTCTTCCTTACATCTGTTTACATGTATTTGTATTGCTGTTCCTAAAAATAATTCACCAACTCCCAGAAAACAAATACGTAAGAAATAGGTGGTACATTGTGTCCTAGAAAATGTGGTTCCCATAAGTGCTATAAGTCAGGAAGTCAGGGGGATGATGGAAAGAACCTTGATAGGAGTGACTGTTAAAGATTATAATTTAATACATTTCCTTTCAGTGTGTTAGAAATCCAGATGCTAACTAAGAGAAGGTTCCCTTTTAGTTCAGCATCGTCATAGCAGAGTTACCTAATCATTGGATTTTGTTGGGGAATGAGCAAATCAAGTCCTATTCATGTGTTGGGATGAAAATGGAATTTCATCAATAACTGGATCAGCAAAGAGGAGGTCCAAAGGAAGTCCTCATGCAATTCATCTCTTAGATATGAGTAGACTTCCTTTATTTAAGGAAAACAATGAATTTATGGAATAATTATTATTGAATAAGAAGGAAATCATCTAAATCAACCTAGCAAAGTTCATATTTGAGTCCATATTTGTTGCATTATAGAACAAAAAAAAATTTAGGAACAATGTTTATCCTCAATACGATACAGGGAAGACATATTATTCAAAAAATAGATTAGCAAGCCATAACAAATAGGCTGAGATAAAGTGACAATATGATCATCTCTGTCATGCAAGTTGGCGAGAGAGGTTAGGTGAGAGAAAGAATGGAAGGCAACCTAAACATAGAGTGATTAAGTTAAAGCCTTCCTTGGAGAGGGTCAAGTACAGACTTGACCATTTGGAAAATAGAATAATGCTACTGAGAAAAAGAAACCTAAGAAGCTAATAGGACTTTAGAAGCTAAGGGGGAAATGAAACTGATTTGGTAACTAATGGAAAAGGTGATAAATATTAACAAGAAAAACACTGGAGTTGGAAAATGGTCTGAGTTTATGGAGCCAAACAGCTCAATGTGTGAAAGAGAGACCTGCATGTAGTCACAGGCTGGCAAAAACATTTGACTAAAAAGGACAGAGGAAATTCTGTGTGTATCCGTAAGGTAGGTACTTAACACCCAAAGGACAAAAATCAAAATCAAGCTGTCTTCAGACTTAATAGTTTTGATGTCCAAAAAAACCCGCAGTGGAGTAGCACCTAAGTTTTGGGAGATGAAGAGTGTAACTGTATAACCTCATAACCCAGCCTAGTGATCACTACCTGAATTGTCACTATCTGCTGTGACAACTTGCAAAGAATTTTATGCCGAATTTATGGATGCAACCCCACTAGAATGGGCTTTGCGTGCACTTGCCAGCAGACACATTTCAATAGGATGTGAGTGCAGTGCATTTCAGTCTCAGCAGAACTCCCAATACGATAGTGTATATTCTGGTTATCTGTTGTTCGTGACACACATTCCAAAATGTAGTAGTTCAAAATCAAAAATTTTATTATCGTTTCACATGGACGTGAGAGTTGACAGGCTGCAGCTGGGAGGCTCTCTCTCGGGGGCACTCATTCTTTCGTGTCAGTTAACAGCTGAAGGATGGGTCCACCGGAAGGCCGTTTCCTTGCGCGTCCAGCTCCTGGGCTGGCACCGGCTGCCATGCTTGGTGTTCGTGGAGTGTCTTCCTATCCATGTAGACTCTCCATGTGGTAAGCTTGGGTTTCTCACGTGTGGCAGGCCCACATGAAGCTGAAAGAAGTCCCAGAGTGTCATCTCTGCCGTGCAAGCTGGAAAGGCCATCCCAGATTCACAGGGAGCAGAGGAATGAGGTGAAAAACTGGCCCATGTGGAGTGGGAGGGAGGAGGATGGTGGCAGCTGCCCTGGTGTCAGACCACTGCATTGGGCCGCCCTGTGCCCTTTATTTCCAGGTGTAGGTTTCCCATCCTATGTGGTATCAGTGCTTGCTTAACACACACTGACCAAAGAGCTTGTTAGGTTTTATTAAATAGTTATATAGGCTATTTAAATGTTTTTTTTTTTTTTTAAGTCAGAAATCCTTGGTTGGATTGATACAAAAATGTTTTCAAGGATTGTAGTGATATTCTGGGGAATTAGTTGGGACATTTTCATAAGTTGGAAATACCTTATTTTTTCCATTTCAAAAATGGAAGGCAGGCCACCACTGTCCAAAAATTTGCTGCCCAGCATGTTTCCAGGAACGAATTAGGTTTGTATAATGAAGGTTCCTATAGTGGAAGGAGACAAAGATACTTAAGTGTACACTAATTTCAAAGTGTAATGCCATGTAGTCATTTCTTGAAAAACACTTTGCAAAATGTCTTAAAGAAGAAACCAGGTAGTTGATTAGCATTATGATATGGTAACATTTTTGTTTCAAAGACTCTCATCTATCTATCTACCTATCTATCTATCTATCTATCTATCTATCTATCTATCTATCTATCTATGATTAACAATGGTTATTTCCAGGGATGGGCTTTCTCTTTATTTTAAAATATTTTACAATGATTTTATATTAGTTTTTTAAAGAAAAATCATACCTACCAAAAAACGGACATATAATTTAAATGCATAGTTTAAAGAACAATGATAAAATAATCATGTCTGTTCCTGCCATTCAGTTTATATAATAGATCATCATTGGTCACGTCACCAAAATAACAGAGTAGGAGACCTCAGCCTCCATCTCTACACAAAGATCAATGATTAGGCAGCTATCTAGAAACAAAAATAGGTCTGGGAGAGCTCTGGAGTCCACTTAAGAAAGCTCAGAAATCCGATGGAACAAAAATCTGGAGTATAACCGTGCAAAAAGGGAAGGAAGACGTTTCGTTGTGCCTGCATCATCCTGTTCTCCAAGGCACTGTGCTGGGCCCAGAGCAAACCCTTCGGCGGGGAAGGCTTCCCTCCCCAGGGACAGCCCTGCCTTTGGGGCACTGCATGAAGTACTCACTTCAGTCACCCACCCCAGTGACCAGCACAGCTGAAACAAAGATGACTCAGGAACAAGGAAGAAAAGCAGGACCTACCGGTATCAGCCACATAGCGGGAGCCACCTCAGGTGCTGGTGACCTTCTCTGCAGATGACCCCAGCAGCTTTTGTCACTGAAGACCAAGGGCCAGCACAGCCACCACAGACCCCCTGCAGACTGCACCAGTTTTGCCTCACAACTATTTAGGTTTGCTGATGCCAGCTGCCTGAGCCCCTCCCCATTCCAGTCCCCCGCCCTTCCCTGCAGAGACCCAGACCCACACTGGCAGCCAGTCCAGGCCTCCAGGTCTGCGTAAGTGTTCCAGATGTCAGTCTGGACCTCCCAACCCCAGCTGCCCCTCGCTGCTGTGTACGCTTCTGGGCTGGCTCCTCCAGCTGCACACCTGCATGCCTCCAGGCCGACTGCTGTCACTGGCCTCCACTGCCAAGTGTGGGCCTGTGGAGAGACCATGCAGCCACGGGAGGGCATGCCGACAGCCAGGGTCCCCAAAGCTGCTTGTGGTCCTGGATCTGGCCCTGCCTCCTGCCCCTGGCCTACACCATTGTGCTCACCGGCAGGCAGCCCCTCCAGCTGCGTGTCCGCATGCCCCAACCTGACCCCTGACACTGCCCCTCACTGCTGTGCACCAGTGACTGGAAATCAGCAGCCAGCATAGTGCACACTGACAGCTAGTGCCCCTGCAGCTGCCAGTGCACCTGTAGTTGGCCCTATCCCTGGCTGTGTGCCATGGTTCCCACCTCTACAAGTGAGTTTGCAACTGGCCCGCCACCCAGGCTCCTGCAGCCGGCTCCCTGCAGCCCAGTGTGCACACATCACAGGCCTATCGGAAAAAGAAAGAAAACAATCCCATTTATAGTAGCACCGAAAATAATGAAATACTTAGGAAAAAATATAACCAAGGGAATGAATGATTTATACACAAAAACTATAAGATATTGAGGAAGGAAACTGAAGAAGACACAAAGAAATAGGTATCTCATGTTCAGGGGTCAGAGAGTTACCAGTGCTAACATGTCCACTCTTCCCAAAGCCATCTACAGGGTCAGCGCACCCTCTAGCAAGATTCCAACTGCATTTTGTCCTGAAATAGATAAAAACAATCCTAAAATTTTGTGGAACCAAAAAAGACCTCAAATAGCTAAAGCAATCTTGAGAAAGAACAAAGCTGGAGGCATGATACTTCCTGATTTCAAAGTGTATGATAAAGCTACAGTAATCAAAATGCTATGGTACTAGTATAAAAACAGACCCATAGAACAATTAAACAGAATTGAGAGCCCAGAAATAAACCCACACCTATATGGTCAGCTAATATTTGACAAGGGAGGCAAGAATGCTCAATAGGAAAAGGATAGTGTCATCCATAAATAGTGTTAGGAAAACACAATATCTACATGCAAAAGAACAAATTTGGGCTCCTGTCCAAAAATGAACTCAAAATGGATTAAAGACTGAAGTGTAAGACTGGAAACTATAAAATCCCCAGAAGAAAGTATAGGGAAAAACAACTTTTTAGAAGGTTGTACCACTTCACACTTAAACCAGACATAGATGGAAATACTTCATTGTTTTTTCATCTACCTGGTATTTTAACTTATTATACTTAATTTTGCATATATGCATGTACAGATGTAGAACAGTTGACAGTGTATAAAATTCCCATGGAGTAGCATTACATTATGCATTCAGATAACCTCTAATGGGGACCGATCTAATTTCTCCCTCGAAAATAAAATCTTGCTGGCACTAGGCAACATTCATTACTCCAAGGGAAAGACAGACTATTTCAGTCAATGAGTGCACTCAATTTGTAAAATGCACAATTTGTGAAGTTATGCAGAATGAAGTTGGAAAAGAATTTATACTCAAATGCTTTTTATTTTAACTTTATCTTTGATTATCAAAGTTTGGCACAGAGAATACATTTATTTAATTTTTCCTGCTGGAAAGAGCCTTCATGTTTTTGGCTTTCCTCGTAAAGAGATCCAGGAAAGAGTATGCGGAAGGCACAAGGAATCAAGGAAGGTCACTGAACACGTCTATGGCTTCTGAGTGTTCATGTGCTTCAGGGTACAGAACGAGTCACACAGGAATGGAAGAGTTTATATTTCTCAAATGTGATATTACCAGACAAGTAGCTAAAGCAGAGAGTGGAGAAAAGTAGGTTTGCAGTTGTGAGTAAGTGAAACACAGGGTTTATTCTTGTGTTATTATTTATTAATTATTGTATTTTCCATATGAGCAACTGGAAACCTCCCTTTGCCCACTTGTAGTCTTGCCTTAAGATAATCTCTTTCTGTTTTTCGTTGTCTGTTTTGTTTTTCATCTACTTGGTAAAGTCAGCGTGGCCAGACACGGGGTAGCTCTAGCACAAGCCATCTCCCAACTTCTGTGTGGGTCTCCTCCTCGACCTTTAATAACCTCGGGTTTCCCCGACCCAAATAACCCCCTGCTCGCCCCTTTCATCTCTCTGGGAACAGCTGTCTCTCCTGGAGCCTCACTCTCTCATCTTCACCGCCAGTCTGCTTTCTGCGCCCTCAGCATTGCTGAGCTCTCTTTAAAGTCACTGACGACTTCCGACTGACCCAACTGGAGGATTGTTTTTTTTTTTAATTTGTTTTTAAATACAAATTGTATGTATTTAAGGTGCCTGACATGCTGATTTGATATACGTAGTGAAATGATGACTACAGTCAAGCTAATTAACAAATCTCACACAGTTACCTTTGTGTGTGTGCATGCGTGTGAAGAGAACACCTGAAATCTGCTCTCTGGGTGCATTTCTAGTATTGAACGCAGTGTTATAAACTATAGTTGTCATTCTGTCTTCTTACCTTAACTTTAGTGTTTAAGACAAAGTGGCTTATGATCCAAACCTTGCTATTTTGTTTCTGTAACATCACCATTGCAGATTTCCCTAGAGGATCATGTTTTCGGAATTTTATGATTTCATCTAGCGTTTCTGTGACACAAACGGGGTCTGTGACACGGAGATATTTATACCAGCTAATATGCTCTAACAGGTAGTGTTAGAGTAAGGCTTTGAGAACCACACCCTCTCATGCATAAAGTGTTTCCCTGTCAGCTGGGTGACCTCCGTGATTGATTTCCAAATGAGCAGATACAGGCCACTTTGCATCTGAGTTGCGTGGTAGCCATAATAATTCATCACTTCTCGCTCCCTCCTCCCCTTTCCTTCCTTCTTCTGACTCACCACATAACTTCCCCTCAACAGATTTTTGGTTATTTCCATATTTTATTTAAAAATACAGTAAGTGGGGGTGAGATATTAATTCATGCTCTCCCCTTAGTTAATAGGAATTATTTTCTTGTATTTTATGGTATAAAAACTGGACTCTTAAACTTTGTTCAGTGCAAAATGTTGTTCATCAGAGCCAGAAAACTAGCATTGATTAGTAATGACTCCAAGCCATAAACTTTTACCATAAGAATTTTACAACTCTTGCGAATTTACAGTTTTTAATTTCCCAGAATTTTTAGTCTTATTTTTAAAGAGACTTGTAACTTGGTGGTTATAATCCTAAAAAATACAATTTTATGCTGCAAGATGAACACAGAACACTTGTGTGGAAGTAAACTGCCCTCTCAGCCAGGGTGTGCAGAGGTAGGTAGTGTGTGGAGGGATATAGTTCTGATACACGAGCACTTACAAATACACAAACACACACACACACTTCAGGGAAATTGTGCAGTCGTTTTTAGGGTGGCCTGCATTATGGCTACTGACACTGTCAGTGACCCAGAATTCAAGATTAAGTGAATGGTCATTAAAATATAACCGCAGTTGTCCTTCAAAGAAAGACTTGGTTTATATTAGATCGTGATCCCTAGGCATTATTTTGGTGGAATTTTCCTTTTTTTTTTTTTTTTTATAGGAAGACTTGGAAAACACATTCATTTAAGGCAGATTAAAAATATATTTATCACTTCTATTGTAAAAATGTGTCAAAATATAAGTATTAATTTTCTTTAACATGTATCACCTGCACATTTTCTATGTTACAATCAAACTGATCAGAAGCGATTCCCAGTTTTTAATTCATTCCTTGTCTTCTGAGTTCTATTCAAGATACTGTCTGGACACCCGTTATCTAATTTTTGACAATGGAAAAGCAGGAAAGCTTCATCACATCTGTTCTCAGTAACTCAGTCTCCGACTCCCCTAGTAGATCCAGGAGTTACTGTGGCTGTTACAGCTTTGTAGCTGTACTTTTTTCTATTTTTAATTAGCAGCATAGTGAAAGGTGGAAAACAGTTCCATTTTTAAAACACAATTTTTTACATTTCCTGTGAACACTGACATCTCTTTTTGTTGCTCAGAAAAGCATTCTCTGCAGCCTTTCCTCGAAGTTTTTGCTTTTTTAAATTGGTTAACATTTTCATTTTTGGTGCCCTCATTGGGCTATGCCACTTAAATTGCTGCAAACCAAGGAGGACGCAGTAGTCAGGTGCAGTCCATGGGCAGCGCTTTCCTCGCCCTGCTTCCGCTGCAGTGCCACTGACTGCCCTTTCATTGTCAACAGGCATTTTAAAATTAAATATATTGGGGTGACGTTGGTTAATAAGATTGTGTAGGTTTTGAGTGTACAACTCTATGATACATCATCGGTATACTGCATTGTGTGCCCACGGCCCGAAGTCAAATCTTCCTCCATCACCATACACCTGACCCCCTTTACCTCTTAGGTCCTCTACCCCTCTTCCCTCTGGTAACCACCGTATTGCTGTCTGTGTCTGAGGTTTTGTTTGTTTTTCTTGTTTGTTCACTTGGTGCTTTCAGTTCAATATCCCCCACATGAGTGAAATATGGCTCTTCACAGGCATTTTTAACTTATAACTCAATTGCACTGATCCGTTGAGCTCCTTTCAGCAGAGATCGCGGAGCCTGCCCTGCTAAGATTGTGAGCAGCTTGTCCTTTATAACATTTAAACTTACAGCTCACTGATCTTCTTTATACAGTTTCTTGTCCAACTCCAGGAGATGTCTCTAGTGAAATTATAATAGTTTGGAGTGAGACCCTTCTCTTGGATATCTGATTCAGTGGTAGTGCATATTAAACCATTTTCCTTATGTCTTAATTTTTTCATGTTATTTGTAAACTCTTGGTTTCTCATCTTTTCCTTTAACAGCTACCTTAAACTAATCAGAACACAGTGATACACACATGGCAATAAGCAATGCTTGGGAAATAGTACAGATATGTATTGTGAGTATGTGTGTGTGATCACGTGTGTCGTAGCTCACTTTGATTTTAGTTTATATGTTTAAAGGCCTATACACTTTTTCTGGAGAGTGAAATGCCATTTAGGTTGAAGGAAAATTAACCCATTTTGTGACACATAGGATTTTTTGTAAAAAAAAAAAAAATTGGCCATATTCTGCTCTTTTAATATCTCGTGATCACAGACAAACATATTAGGACTCAAGATAACCCAGCAAGGTTTTAGGCTTTTTGAAACCTTAGAAATGTGAAGTCTGTAAGAATCATTGGGTGTGTTGAACTTGTAATTTAGAGTTTCTTGTCAAATAGTTTTCCTCTAATTGAAATCCATTGCTGTTATTTGGGTAGTTGAGAGAAGATTCTATAGGGACTAGAACTTTTGTCTGATCTTTACTTGTGGATAGAGACTATTTATTTTGACAAATACTTGTTTACTTTCCTTGCCCGGCAAAAATAACAAAGAAAATATGCCCTTGATTCTCTTGGTGTTGTGTTAATATCAAACCACGATGATCTGACCTCCATATTATGGTCCCGCCATTTAACGGAATAATCTGTCTATAGGGCGTGTGGAAGTCTGTGGTTAAATGGAAGAGTGTAACACTGACCTCCTTCCTCTCAGGAGATCACACGTATCTCATTGCAGAGGTGATGGGAGAACATGTAGCACAATGGCTCAGAGGATAAGTTGTGGGGCCAGACTGCTGAGTTCAAATCTCTGCTCATCTCAGGCTACCCTGCTGCTCTGACCTTTAGTTTCCTCCTCTGAAGTGGGACTGCAGATGATATCTATTTCACAAGGATATTTTTAGTATGAAATTAGTTAACATATGTAAACCTACCTGGCCCACAGCTGTCACATGTTGGTGACGGTGACGATTTGATAACTTAGAAGAAAGTCATAGCACCTTTGTGGAAGAAGAATAAAAGACCTGTAACGTGCTCCCTCTGTCTGTGATATAACGAATACTGCCCTAATGCCGCCGGGATTTTTGTCACCTGATCTGAGGGGTATTTTTCTTGCCTTCCTAATTTTTGAAGTGCCAACTCTATATCCTAGTTATGAAGAAGCCCCAAACTTGATAATAGTTTTAATTTTTCAACTGTAATTTTTTTGTCCAACTGTTCAGAATTTCTGCAAACCAACTACATTATCTGTCAAAGTAGAACCTGTTAATGGGATGAATTGAAAGATTCTGTAGCGGGGTGTCCAACCTTTTGGCATCTCTGGGCCACACTGGAAGAAGAAGAGTTGTTTTGGACCTCACATTAAATATATTGTGACACGTAATCTCACACACACACACACACACACACACACAATCTCATGTTTTAGTAAATTTACAATTTTGTGTTGGGCCGAATTCCTGGCCATTCTGGACTGCCACGCATCCCATGGGCCACAGGTTGGACACCTCTGTATAGAATAAAGCTAGTTTCTGGATTCTAACCATAGGAAAAATGAATCTACTCTAAAATGAGCGATCTACAACCCCTTAGTTTGAGCAGAAAGATCAGGGGCCCTTTTCCTGGGTGTGCTCGTCCCTCTGGTCACTGGGGCAACTGGATCCCTGCTGCTTCCTTGGGACCTCACCACAAACAGAACCCGGGGGAGTCCAGGCACGTGGAGGTTTGCTTCCTTTCACACTTTGGAAGCTATTTCTCAGCTCGATTGGGAAGGAGGCTGCAGTTCATTCTGAAATGTGCTCACCCAACACGTCCTTCTTTCTCCTGTTCCACATCCTTTAGCTCTCTTGCCCACACCCTTTACAGAGAACCTTTATGCTCCAGACAGCTGTGTTAACTTTGCACTGAATCACCTCTGAAGCTAATAAATAGATAAATAAATAAATAAATAAATAAATATCTGTATCTTCTGTCCTGAAGATTCCATTCAGGAGTGTATATGGCTAGGGAACCTATGTTTTGAAAAAGCTCTCTGGAGGATTCTACTATTTCTGGCCCATGAACTGGCTTTTGGAACCACAAGTCTAAGCTTCTCCCAAGTCTCAACTGAAAAAGAAGCTTCCCGTGTTTTCTTCCCTCGGGTTTTGCCCAGGGCACACTGTTTACACTGCGTTAAAAATGCTAAATGTATTGCTTGACCTTAGGAAACTGAGGTTTGGAATGCCTCAACCCCAAGGGAATAATTAATGTGAAAAATATAGGTTGTAGGCGCAGGCCTTTGGGGAGCTAATGTGGCCCAAGGGAGCCCTGCTCCCCTGGAGCTCCGGGTGCGGAGGTTGATGCCTTTCTTCAGCCTAGCATTGTTGTTTGTTCAGCAGCCATTTACATGATTATGAGATCAAAGAGGTTTTGCTGGGCACAAGGGATCCAAAAAGTACAGGTTTTAGAATCTGCCAGATGTTGGTTTGAATCAATGCCGAGCTATGTGATTTTGAGCTATTTACTTAACTTCTCTAAACTTATTTCCTCATCGGCAAAATGGAAATAATGCTTACCTTGTGGACAGTTGTAAGGATTCGATAATACACGTGAGGCACCTCAGAGGGCGCTATAATGTGTTTCACATCTGGGACTTTATACACTTTGTCTGTGCCCATCACAGCAATGTTAAGGCAGGCACCATTGATACTGTCAGTTCAGAAATAAGAAAACTAAGCCTCAGGAGAAGTAAGTAACTGGTCCAAGATCACTCACTTCTAAGAGGCAGAGGTCTGCTTTGAATCTAGGGCTGTAGGATCCCCAAGCCCGTGTTCTTAATCATGTGCTTTAGATGCCTGCCCAGTCCAGCGTCACTTCCCCCACCCCTCCGGGACAGACCTGGGAGTGACCCATCCACGGGCTGGCCAGGCCATCCATGACTCTGTGGGTTACCTTGTAGGCGGAACAAGGCACGTGGAATTCCTCTCTTGGGAATATGCAATTAAGGCAGAAGAGCATGAGGCTGTTATAAGTGGTAGGCAAGCTGAAGGCCATGCATGGAGTTTACTCAGGGCCAGGGTCGCCTTCATAGACCACGGGGAAGCTGCAGTTGAGGGCAGAAGCCTTGTGGCCCCAGGAAGACCAAGAAAGTTCATTTTATCGTGGATGACAAAGACCACATGCTTTGGCTCCCGACTACATCCAGTTTCTACATCTCGCCCAGGTATGCCTGCTCTGACGCCCCTTATTACCTGAAATAAGTTTGAGTGAGTATCTATAGCTTGAAGTTTGGAAAGACTTGTACCAGGACTCCATGGCATATAGTGGCCTTAATTGCAGCTATTTGTAATTATTCACAAAGATATTGCATGATATATCAGAAAATATAAAATTAAAACAGAAGGTGGCAATTTCTTTTAACGAGGGAGGTTCAAGTGCTCCGCAGGCACTGAAGAGGGAATGCACGGTGATCCTTCATGGGACCTGCAGTCCTGTAGTTACCCTACCATGTCGGGGAGCCGCAGGCCTGGGCTAAGAACCCAGGCCCTGACATAACTGTCTCGGAGAAACCATTTCTGTTTTTCTTTTCACTTGTAAGTGTGTCTTCAAGTTCCGTAGAAATTGTGTTGAATCCAAATTGAATAAATGCTTGCCATATAATCATAGTCCTAAATATCATTTCTTGGACTTTTCTTTCATTTAGTTAATGGTTATTGATTGAAGTCCAAGGAGAAGGTATTGAATCCTCTTATTCTAATGGAATTACCTTAAAAGGTATCTTCTGTTGTAGTATGAAGTCAGCTCTGGAGGAACTTGAAATTCTTCTCTGGTTATCCCATCGCTCCTAATCAAATGAAAACAGTTGTATCATTTTCTCTGCAAAACCTGATGTTTTTCTGACTTAATTTAGGAGTGCCAAATGAGCCTGATGGTTTTCTGCAAATTTTATTTACTTTGAGTAATTTTGGGACGCATAGCTGCACAACGCTCTGGCAGAGGGTTGGAGTACTTAAGTCTTTTCATGATATTCAATTACATGGGAACGTGTATAAAGCACTTAGAGTGAGCACACAGTCCATGGTAGGAATGTCCACCATCTCACTTACCCGACGTAGGAAACTCTAGAGGTTGCATCTTGCTAAAAGGTAAGAAAAACAATAAGCAATGAATCAATGCAGTGTAAGTTTACAGAATGTCTAAGTTACAGAGAAGTTGTTATTTATGCACTACTTAATAGGATCAGAAGGCTTTTTCCACAGTTATGATGAGGCCAATGACTTTTCTCCTAGAATTTGGTCAGGGTAATATTATGTCTTCTAATGTTTTTCTGCCTTTCTTGGAAAACAGCTCTATCACTGTGTCCTTTCCCAGTGACTTTTTAAACTATACAAGCATCTAAGAAAGAGAGACAGAGAAACCTAGTTCCAAGCCCAGCGCTGCTGAAATTAGTGGTAGGCACCTGGGTGGGTTGCTCTAGTTTTTCTGTGCCTCACTTGGCGTCATATCTGAACCATTTGGCAGAGCTGGACCAGTGCAGGGGTAGGGAATGTCTGGGATACTTGCTGTCTCTCCACCCGCCCCAACGTGGCCAACCAATTTGGTGCTGGGAAGCCAATTTGATAAGAACCCTCGGTCAGAAATCACCTTCTAAAACCAGCTTTCATAATTGCTATCAAATCTGTGTGCATGCCCTGGACCAGATAATAATGAATATCATTTTTAATTTTATATCTATTCTTACAAATAACACACTGAAGGAAAGGACTGGTTTTTTGCAGGTAGTTGATGTTAATTTCTTCATAAGAGAATGCAACCTGGGTCAATAATAATGTGTTTCTCCCTAAATCACTCTTTGAATAGCAGATTCATCTTCTTTCTCCCCTCTCATTATTCCCCGCCTTTACTCTCAAACATCTTTCTTTAGCTGCAGTGTGCAATTGTATTTTTCCTTGTGCTGCAGGAAGATCTTGCTACAATTCTTTACTACAGAGCTTAACTTTGGCTAGAATGAAAAAATATGGCCTCCCACTGGGGCTCAGAGAAAGTATGTAAGAAGTTAGAGCCCCAAAGTTCCCATGTACAGTTTTTTTTTGAAACTGGGGGTACTCTTACAGTAAAAGTGAATTATTGCCCCCTTGTGGCAAAGTTATATATTTATTCTCTCATGCAAGTGAACTCGTGGAGAGTGTTATTTTAGTCTTTTCACTACTCTGCAACTCTTTGTCCTTTACAATGAACCTCAGGTATTCATGAAACGGACTTTGGATATTTTTGAAACAAAGTCTCCTAGTTTATTTATTTTCACCTATTTTAAAGTCCGTGGAATTCTGTCTTTGAACTGAATTTGTCTCTGTTTAAGGTCCCAGATATGTAAGACAACATCAGGTATTAAACAACTCTGTGAAGTGGCCGACATTAGATGGAACAGACCTAAATCTCAGTGAAATTACTTTTCTGTGGTCCTTACCACTTCAAGTGAGTTGGGAGGGGCTTGGGAATAACTTACTGCCCTTTTAGAAGTCTTGTTATATGCATGAAGAACAATGAGTTCCTTCGGGGCTATAAAATCAGGAAATTTTGAAATACTACATAGGGGAAGTCTTAGTGGTGCTATAATTAACTTATAAAGGTTCAGGTGATCTTCAGAATTAGCTTTTCTTCCAACTTCATTGTTTTGAACATGAAACAAGATGTTAAAACCAAACGGACTTCCTTTCAACAAAATAGGTAACAGACCTCACGCCTAATAAAATGTGTTATATAAGAAAATTTGGCCTTAAAGACAAAGAAAGCAATTTCATACTATTCTTTTTATAATAAAGGTGACAAACGGTCACAGATAGAACCATAAGATAGTCAGAATTGGCTTATTGAATAAGTTTTTACAAATTAGTATAAATCTGTATAGTAGTAATTTTTTTTTGAATTTTGAGTGATTTTCATTATTTGTGTGTTTAGAAAAGTGCATTTTGTCAGTCTTTTTTTAATAATTTATTTATTTTTCAGAGAGAGGAGAAGGGAGGGAGAAAGAGCAATGTATGGTTGCCTCTCACATGGCCCTCACTGGGGACCTGGCCCGCAACCCAGGCATGTGCCCTGACTGGGAATTGAACCGGGACCCTCTGGGTCCCAGCCCGCGCTCAGTCCACTGAGCTACACCAGCCAGGCTGTCAGTCTTTTTTTATTTTGGATGGCTGTCATTCCACCAATAGCCTTGCAAGATGAGCAAGTACTAGTAAGTTATCTCTGGGTTGTGTGTAGATTTTTAAAGCACATGTACTTCTCTAGAGATGAAATGACTGACTCACTGCTTGGAAAAGGTTTTCAAGTTATGACTTAAGATTTAAGATGTCTAATAAAGTCTACTTTGTAGGTAGCTTGCTATTTTTCAGCCCTTTAAAACATATTGCACGGTATCTAGATTATTTTTTTCCTGAAAATTTGATCACAGCCATCAAACAACCATTGACGGATTTAGTAGTTCTTTCCAAAGACATCTATCTGTTTGAAATGTTTTTAGTGAAAAGGGTGTTATTTCTTTAGAAAAAATCAAACAGAGAAATATTACTAAAAATGACAATTAAGGAACTTTGTACCATATGCATCCAAAAACGGATTCATTTGCTTTACTCAGAGCTCTAGCAAATGCTCCCTTCTGACTCTCAGCTCATGTAAATAAATAACCATCCGGCTGTGTCACCCTGAGCTGTTTTGGTGACCGCAGGAAGGTTGTTATCTTGGACTGTGTAGAGTATTCCGCGGTAGATTGGCATCTACCTGCCCCTCATACCTGCCTACTTGGACTCCTCTCTAGGTAAAAGAAGCCTCATGAACTAACATCTATTCTTTTTTAAAACTTAAGTACAGTTGGTATGCGACATTATATTAATTAGTAGTTTCAGGTGTATAATATAATGATTTGACATTTTTATTCCTTACGGTGTGATCCGTCACCCCACTAGTTCCAATAATCATCTGTCACTGCAAACCTATCACAGTATTATTGGCTATATTTCCCTTCTTCTTTTTCACACATTCCCCTGCGCCGCCCCCCCCTCCCCCAACGTCTGGCAACCATCCCTTTGGTCTCTGTTTCTATGAGTCTGTTTTTGTTTTCTTGATGTCTGAGTGTTTCGGTCAGTGGTTCTTAAGTTTTTATATCTTAGATTCATTTATTGAACCTGGCCACTCCAGTAAAGCATC
The DNA here is from genome assembly GCA_004026765.1 of Micronycteris hirsuta. Classification (NCBI taxonomy): domain Eukaryota; kingdom Metazoa; phylum Chordata; class Mammalia; order Chiroptera; family Phyllostomidae; genus Micronycteris; species Micronycteris hirsuta. The sequence continues at coordinate 54,417 of PVJI01003980.1, forward strand.
TGCTTCCCACCATAGTAGGAATACTATTGTACTTCAGGCTTTTCCTTATACCTATTTATGATGAGTTTTAGGGACATGCAGTTAATCTTGGAAATAAATGTAATGGCTGTGGCCTTAAAATAAAAAAAAAATGCTTCTTCACAGTTGAAAATACACTTTATTGCTTCACTAATCATAAGAAGAAGGCATGAAAAATTATAGAAGGACAGTTAGGTAATTTACAGGTTTTTCAGAGTTATGGTAAACATCTTTATGCATAAATCTCTGTCTAAGTTTAGGTTATGTTCCTAGATTCCTAGATCTCAGTAAAAGTTATGAACATTTTTAATGCTCTTTTACACTTGCCAAATGGCTTTTCGGAAAGGCTGTGCATGGCAATTTTATATTCTCCGACCGCATCCTGATGCCCGTCTCTCTGCATCCTCGCTAACTTGAGATATTTTTACTCTTAAGAATCTTTGCAGTGGCAGCTTGTTTTATTTGGTAGTTTTAATTGTGAGATTTGATTGTTTAAATACATTTATTAGCTATTTTTATTTCTTTTCTGAATGGTAGCTAGGCCTTTTGTCTATTTTTATATGAGCTTTTAAAATACTTTAGGAACCAGCTGGTGTTTTTTCCAGAGAATCATCAATCACTCTTAAATAAATAAATCTCTGTTGCTACTCGTTCTTGGGCAAACCAAAGTTGCCCACATGTGAGGAAGTCATAGCCCAGTGGCTACTCTTTGTCTATAACTCAGTCCCTGGGACTCGAGATGTGGAAGCAACTTTTTATGTTCTGCCCACATTGTGTCCTCTGAAGTGTGACAAGATTCACCAGTTGGGGGTTACATAAGCATCATGTCCCTTGGGTTTAGCTGCTCTGAAGGTTGACTGAATCTCTGTGAGGTGTTCCCCGAGTCTCCATGGTGAATTTCATGAATACAATGAAGCCTACGTTTCAAGTTAGCATCACAAACTTATGAAAATTTTATAGAACTCAGTTCTGGTTTCAGGTGATTACCTCTCTCATGATTCTGGCTATCACAATGCTAATTACAGTTAATTGCATTGGGCATAATTGTGACTGACTCTCCCCCTCCCCCACCCCATGTGTGTAATATGGAGAGAGAAGCTTTTGTCTTTTTTTGTTGTTGTTGTTGTTAGTCACAGCTACTGAATTTTTTTCTTCGGTTTTGTTTCATTGTATTTACCCTGAAAGTTGCCCTGAAAACTCTTAGTAATTATTTTGGAAACTTCACAACCTTTGTGCTTCACTGACCGAGGGGTGTACAAGAACCATCACTCTAATGAGGAGAAAACTTTTATCTACACCTAGAGAGGGAAAAAGGAAAAAGAGTTAAAGACAGTCCTTGCATGTGGGAGCTTATGAAAGAATGAAACTCATGTCTGACTGGCAGGGGACTCAGTATTTTCACAGCTTCATGTAATTTGTGAGGTTGCCTTATATCTCGGCTCAAAATAATCCATCCTGTTTCTGATTCTAATAGCAGTAATCTACAGCTGGACATTGGGAGTATTTCCATAAGGCACTGTTCACCTTTCTCTGTACAAGAGTTGATAGGTTATCCTGTTGGACCATTTCCACATGTGTGCAAGTCAGTGTAATTACGTTGGTTAGAGTGTGTGGCTTTGATAATACCTTTCTAACTTTGTTCATTTTGATGATAATCTTGTCTTGCCACTGGTATTTTACACACCTTCCTTTCATGCCAGGGACACAGTCATTTCACACGGTGCCTTGTAACTTTCTAGTGAAAGATGACTATAGCATCTTCTCTCTGTACATGTGGAAACAGAGCATCGCAAGTATCATATTGCACCAGACACCTCTGTTCTGAGATATGCCAACCTGCCAGGTGTCCTTCCTCCCAGAGGAGCCCCTTCTCTGTGAAATCACGTTGCTTTCTTTAAAAGCTACAATATCTGGGCTAGTTGGCTTTCTTGCATTCACAAAAGGCGCCGAAAAGATCTGCTCTGTACGTGGATCAGATTCTTCTTGATCTTGAAGAGATTCACTCACTAGAGATTTGTCAAGGCAACTACATTCTTTTTATAAAGTATATTTGATTGATTATGCTATTACAATTGCCCCAGTTTTTCTCCCTTTGCCCACCTCCACGCAGCACCCCCCATTCCCTCAGGCAATCCCCCCAACATTGTTCATGTCCATGAGTCATGCATATACGTTCTTTGGCCACTCCATTTCCTGTACTGTACTTTACATCCCCATGGCTGTTGTGTACCTACCTATTTGCATTTCTTAATTCCCTTAGGCAACTGCATTCTTAAAGCACTCAGGACAAAGGGATGTATAATTTGTCATTAGCGTTGCACAAACCTGGAGGCTGACAATCTCCTAATAAAACTGCAAACCCTTGCTGATCCTGGGGAGTATATTTTCCAAGTCTTCTCTTATAAACTAAAAAGCAAGGAAGTTGAATTCCTCTTTGGCATCAAACTTGTCTGTAAATACTTCCTGCACAGGGTGAATGTTCCTGAAAATGTGAGACAATCTGTAAATGTAGATGTTATTCTCTGAATCTAATCTCATAGTCACAGACATAAAGAAGTGAAAACATAAATTAGCATGCTTATATGTTCAATATGTTATTTTCATATATATAAATAACAGGAATAGATATTTTTGTGAGATTTAATCTCACTAGTTTTTTTTTTGTTGTTGTTAAATCTTAGCAGAGATCAGAAAAAAAATATGCAAGACCCTTTTTATACCTTATGTTAGGATCAGTTTTTATATTCTTTTATTGCTTTGAGTTGGGCTTAGAGTCCAAACAACCTACTATGGACCAAAAAAATATTTTCAGTTAATTTTAGGCCTACCTGTGGTCAAATCTTGACTAACCATCTTAATTCTTTGGTATTTGCAATATGTCTTACATGAGAACTGGTGGCGGGGGCAGGGACCTAGAACAAAACCAACCAATGAACTCATAGCACAGAGGCATCATTCAAAAGAGGTTACTGAGGAAGAAATTTAGGATTGTAATTAGGTCTCCCAAAACATCTCTTATTGGTATCTTATATTAAGTAAGTATTCAGAATCATTGCTGAATTTTTGGCCACAACATGAACAGTTTTATGCAAATATTGGATAACTTCTCTATCATACAACATTATATCAGCTATCAAACCCAAAGACCATTTGATGTTGGCAATTGCATCAGAATAACATATTAGGTAAATGACATGAAATTGACCCTCTCTTAAAATGAGTTTCCAGTAAGTTAGCTTAGATTTGCTGTGAGTGAAAGTAGTGCACATTTGGTTTTCAACTAAATCATTTATATGAAGAATTGAAATGGTGACTTTGAAAAGCTTTCTTTAAATAATATATATTCAGTATATTTTTATCTTAACAGAATACATTTTAAAATCAAGGAATGTTGGCATTATTTTCCATTCATTTAATTTTGATTTGATTTTAAAGAAAAGTCTAGCCTTTAAAGAAATGAAATATAAACTGAATTTTTACGATGTAGTCAGCAATGATTTTTAAAGGATTTTTCATTTGTTTAGATAGAATATAGAACTAAGAAAAACCTTCATCAAACTTTATAATAGAAGCTTCATTTTACCTATGCTATTTTATGTTAGATATTTCATCTCTCTGCCTTCATTAGGTTATCTCATCATTAGCTATAGTGTTACTAAATAGTTGTAACTTTACAGTTTGGGTTTTTTTTTTTTTTTGATTAATGATGGCTTGGACTAAATTTTCATTGGGTAGGATTAGCTATGTTTAAAGATGGCAAAATGCCATTATAACATTAATGCCAGAATTTAATGAGAACCAGAAGTTAACTTCAAGGACCTTCATAATTTAATATGAGGGCATGATCATATTCTGATTATTTTACTGCAGTGTCCTATTAAAAATAAGTTATTCTTTTTTATCTTGTTCCTTGTCATAAAAGCTTTACTCAGCAAACACTTACTGAATATCGACTACGTGACAAACACGTTCTCATGTCTTACCAGGGACACTGTTTTCCATCCTCAAACAAAATAGACCCTTTCTGAGAGGAAACAGCAGACATGAGAAACACCTCCCTTATGTGGAGCTGTCCTGGCCTCTCTCAGCCTAGTATGATTCTGGTTTCCCAAGGCATGAGCCTACCTCTCTGACCTCTGGTCTGTTTCCTCATTTCTCACATGAGCCCCCTGCTCCATTCTCTGCATTGAAAACAGGCCGCCTAGTCACTGTCCTGAGAAGGTGTGGGGGCGTGAGTGTTTTAGGTGTGGGAAGGCTGGGAAGCAAGAGTTATAATTGGATGTTCTGTTGTGGTACTGATTACTATGTGGCTCAGAGGAAGAGAAAAGTTTTGCAGAACTACACACTAAAATCAATACTAGGGCAGGTAGGAGGGTTGGCAGTAGGATTCTAGTCTTTTGAGGAAAAACTTTCCTGTACTGAAGATGTATAGTGACGATGACTTACGTTCTGTGAAATGCAGGTTTAAAGCTAGTTTCCGCTCTAAAACTCCTACAATCCCTATGTGTTTAGACCCCAAAGATAGCAACAGACCTAAAGCAAATGCCTATTTTCCTTATTTTTTCTCATAATCTTATGTATACATACTTGCAAAGAAATGCTGAGACCTTATAAAGACTAAGGTGTATAACTCCGAGATGTAAGAAGTGGAACAGCATCTAAAAACTCCTGGTGGAGGGAAACCTCAACTATTAAACTTGTGGTCCAAGCCTCTTAGTGACTAAGGCAAAGAGGGCAAATAAGATAACATGATGTGCCCTGGCTGGTATAGCTCAGTGGATTGAGCGCAGGCTGGGAACCAAAGGGTCCCAGTTCGATTCCCAGTCAGGGCACATGCCTGGGTTGCGGGCCAGGTCCCCAATGGGGGCCATGTGAGAGGCAACCATACATTGCTGTTTCTCTCCCTCTCTGTCTCCCTCCCTTCCCCTCTCTCTAAAAATAAATAAATAAAATCTAAAAAAAAAAATAACATGATGTGATTTTCTGGTTGTAAGCCACATGCCACCAGTTCTTCAGAAACAAGCATTTCTCTTGCTCTCAATTAATGATAAGAACAACTTGTCTATGATATGGTTTCTGTAAGAAACCATAAGCCACACAATGAATGATGGCTTCATGAATTTTTATAGAAAATAAAGAAGTATTCCACATATGTCATTTCATATATTGGCCTCTGGAGAACACGGAGGGAATAATGTTAAAAGCAAGACATTTGTTTCTCCCTGGGGCAGGGCCAGGGGAGTTTGAGACTTCTGGTATATTTACTGTAGATAGATGCTTATTTTCTTTTGACCCACTGACAGGTGGAGCAGTAGAAAGATGTAAAGATGTCTAGTAAAGGGTAGCATTGTTAAAAGTAGGAGGGGATAAGTGGAATTTTTGTGGCAGGATGATATTTGCAAGACTGATCAGGCCGCTGGGAGGTTTTTAAATATGCCAGTTCCCTGTAACAGGAAGATCAGTCTCTGTGTTAGACAGCATATCCAATTTAGTAAATTATTATTATTCCGTCAAAATTAATGTGAACAATTTTCTCTTTGAGGCTGCTTTTTCCATAGGTGATGTTTTCCAGATGGGCTTTGTGTAAAACTCTTAATGTTTTATGTTTTCTTTCCCAGAGAAAGAGCCTTTTCTGACACATCTTTCTTCCTTTCTTTCTTTCTCTCTCTCTGCCCCACTGTAGGGAAGAGAGCACCAAAGGCAAAGGAGAAGAAGAACAAAAAGAAGAAGAGGAAGCTGATAGAAAGAGCCCAGGAGCAACATAGTGTCTTCCTAGCTACAGACAGGGCTAACCAGTAAAATAAAAGACACATCGGGTGGATTTTGGGGCGTTTTGTTTTTGTTTTTTTGTTTTTTGATTTGCAAAAGTGCACAGAGCTACTCTCCACTCCCAGACACTGGTGTGCGGTGCTCCTGCCGCCCTGACCAGTATCTGTTCTCAGTGACGTTGTGAAAGGAGGAGCCACGAAGTGGTCTCGGGGTTATTTATGCTTCGATTTGCAGCTGGAGACTAAGGTGGGAGCTGGTGACCTGCAGCAGGAGTGAGGGAACAGCCTGTGACTTGGCTCCATGTGCGCCCTGCGGTCCTAGCACCCCCACGGAGAGGAGGAGGTGTGAGGCTGCAGACCACCCTGGGAGCGCGGACTTGGTGCATATTTATGGGAAGGAAGATGCTCAACAGGCAAAGTGCTCTCTCACTTGGGCCCTCTATTTCTCACCTGTGCACTGTTAAGGATAAATGGATGTGGGTATCTGCTTAGTATGACCACATGTCATCCTCAGTGCCGGCTCCCTTCAAACTGTCGTGGGGTGAACTTTCTTACCTGGGGCTGTGCGACAAGGGTCCCTCCTCAGTTTCACAGCGGCTCTAATATGTACATATTCTGCTGGGGCTTCGCATAAACCTCTTATTTACTGTATATTTATGCGCTCTTATGTGTAACAAGTCATACCTGATTAACAGAGGCCACTTTGTTTTTAGTGGTCCCTGAACGTTGTCTGGTAAATGACTGTTCTAGTTTTGGGAATTGACAAGTGTTGTTGCCCCTTGGAACTTAACCTTTCTTTTCTTTGTGGGCTGATTTCTCATTGTAAGGATAGGATAAGCTAGTTTGTACATAGGGTCAAATGACCGGCATCAAAGAATCTGAATATGTCCTCACACAGATAAGGCAGCATGTGGCACCCGACAGTCAGAAGCCAGAACTCCCTTTGAGTCTAAGATGTGATGACTTCATGAAACACAACTGAAAACAGGAGGGATTACATGCAGCCACTCGTAGTCCTCATCACGCAGTTTCACGGGCCAGCTAGAGAATTTTTCAAACTTCCATTCCAAACTTCAATAGACATATGCATTGTTGAAGGCAGTCCCTGCCTTACAGTGATAGGGCACCTACCAGTGTTCTTGGGTCCCCGTAGGACTTGCCATCGCGAGACTATGCACAGAATCGGAGGGGAAAATAGAACGGCCTCCTGTGATGGTTGGCCAGCTAGTAACTGGGCTCCCTTGAGGCAGAATCTGTGCCATGTCCCAGACTGAGAGGTCACTGTGGAAGCTTCCGCGGGATGACTTTCAGAGCAGCAGTTTCAAAGGCATCATTGTCCCCTTGGGGGAATCAGTTCTTAAAGGGTTTTGAATTGGCCACTTCTAAAAGCATCATTACCTTCCTGGCTGATCCAGAAGAAAATGAGAATGAAAAGAAATGGTTGCAGATTTTTGAGGAAAAAAGAAACATAAGGGAAGGTTAAATAAAGCCTTTCTCTCACCTTGCATTGGCAAAACTACCTCTTTGGCATTTTGGTTAACTTTTGAGTCAAAAGCTTCTTACCAGTAAGTATAAGTGTCATATGCATTGTTATGAAGCTATTATCGCTATGAGATAAGCCATATATGAATGTTGTATACAACTTTAGGGTTCGCATGTAATCCTGAAGTGTTCACCTCCTTTCACGTCTATCTACACTATATTCATATTATTAAGCAGGGAGGGGGCTCTTATATCGTGCTTCATTGTTAATAAGTCAATACGTGTTCTGTTTCTGGGATGTTCTTTTCATGCATTAAAAAACTTCAAAAGTATTTGTGAAAATGTTCTTTTCTTTAGAGATATATTTAGGGGGGGGGGAACACTTTAAAATTCAATCCCCAAGGTCCTTAAAGCAGACAAAAAATTTTCAAGCTTGTTAGTAACTACATCTAAGACACTAAGCAGGTTAACTATAAATTCACGGTAGTGAAGAGGTTAGGAGAGGGGGTTTAGAGCTGGACTGCCTGAGTACCAGCCCAGGTTCTGAGAAGAGCCTGGAGCAGATTATTTAATCTCTCCCCGTCTCAGTTTCCTCACCTGTGGCATGGAGGTAACAATATTTACCTACCTGCAGGGCTCTGGTGTAAGGGCTGAATTAAGTAAAACATGTATAGGTTTGTGTGCTGAGGATTACATCAGGTAAAATGTGTAAAGTATGGTTAACACAGCATGATATATACTAAGCATTACACAAGGTGTTATCTGTCTTTTTAATTTCCTCTGTCTTTGGCTATTTAAATTATTTCAAAAATATTTCTCCTTATCCAAAAGAAATGAATTATGTGTATGAAAGCATCAGTTCCCTTCGATCTACAGCTCAATGCCTGGACATTATTTGCTCAGACTTCTACTGTAGTTATATGGGAATTGATTTACAGCTACAATGCACACACACTGAAGTGTAATTTATAGCTTCAGGGCAGCTATACAAAGGTCTGGTGGTTTCCCACAAATACATACACACGTTGAAAGCAGGATAGGGATGGCGTAAGTAGAATATATGAAATTGGTTTTCTTCCCAGTGTTTTCAGGTAGCTTGGCATCATAAAACTATTATAAAAGATAGGACTACAATTTTCTCAATTAAGTAATTTGAGTAGGGACGGGTGAAATGGAAAGTTGTCAAAAGGCACAAACTTCCAGTTAAAAACTAAATGTCATGGGGATCTACTGTACAGCGTGGTGACTGCATTAATACATAGTTAACTGCATATCTGAACACTGATAAGATAATAAATTTTAAATATCCTCATCACGAGAAAAGAAAGTTTGACAAATCAGCATCTAAAAACCAGTTTTATGAATGTCTTCATTCTTTTTCAAGATGCAAATATCAGTCATTGTAAACATGGGATTTTCATGTATTGCTTGAGACATTTGGAGAAAACTTAACACCCAGCCTCAAGCACGTCATTCGTATCCAGGTGATGTGTGATTCCTTCTCCAACTTCATTTTTTTTTTTTTTTTTGCGCTTTAAAGGGGAGCTGCAAGTGAGAGAAGTGAACAGTACTTCTGTTCATTTTAGAGAAGTTTGTGCGTAGTGACTACTACTTGATAATACCATAATAGAAGAGGCAGAATTAGTAACCCTGTAATTGCATCTCCGTCTGGACCAACCTCATCATCCTCCCTCTCCTTTCAAAAGGAGTAACCATCCACTCCACTTATCCATCTGATCCCATCCCCTCTTACCTTTCTGGGATCTTTAGTATCCATTCATTTCTTCAGTCCTTCCTCTCCCTTCAACTTAAGGTACTGTCTTTTGAGGTCTTCGCTGTCCAATATCCTGAAAATTAGCTAACATTCACTGATGTCTTCAACCTTCTCCCATTCTCATCTTAACTCATCATAATCTTGTTTCTTCCTCACAATGGTATTGCAATCATTCTGACAAGTAGCAATGACATCCCCCTGGCTAAATTCAAGGAAAATGTTTGTCTAATTGCCTCAATCCTTTTGCATGGGTCCAATCTGCTATTTCTACCAAGTCTGACTCTGTCATTTCCTTTCCTTTAGGAATTTTACTTCTCATTGGCTTCTGTGACATTTTTACCCTGGCTTTTCTGCTTCTCTGGATAGTCCTTTTTAGTTGTCAAGTTATTTCTTAGCCTAAATGAAAAACACTGACATTTTAGGGGTTAACTCCCTATTTAATCTTTTTGGTTTAATCTTTCCTCTCCTCATTCAAATCCCACCTGTGTGGTGCTGACTTCCAAACCTACCTCTGTTGCCAGGTCTTTGGTAACTATTTCTAAGCTGCTTCTAAATATCTTGATGAGGGAGCCCCACACTTATCTCAAGTTCAATGTATCTAAAACTGAAGTTATTACTGTATCAGTCAGGGTATTTCAAACAGGGAATTGAATACTTCAAAATGATTACATAGGTATAAACAAGACAATCCAGAGATTAGAAACAGCAAGAAGCCACTCATCCATAGGGCAAGAGGGATAACAAGAAGCAGTGAAGTTTCTAGAACCCAGAAGATAAGGCCACCTGACTAGAGCTGGAACAAATAGCTGAGGCTAGAGCTATGACCACCAAGGAAACTGAAACCAAAGACTGAAAGCTTGTCTGGTGGAAGCTGAAATCTTGGAAGAGCTCTGGTCACCATGAGAAACATCGCCTGAGGCAAAGTGAGAGAGAAAGAACCCCCTCCCCCACCCCCACAGCCTCCCACCAACATCTGCCATTGCCCAAACCTGCTTTGAAGCTGGGGAGCCAGGGTAATGTAGTTCTCTGTGACGCTGAGAAGCGCAGGAGAAGTGGAGAGTAGACCCAAGAGCAAAGAAGCAAATGATCAGCATAATCACCAACATCTACCTCCCAAACAATTCCTTTTTCTGCCCACCCATTTAATAGTTAATATCTCTACCTACTTAGTTGGGTAACTTTAGTGTGTCCACCTCAGAAAACTTTTTTGAATTCCGCCCCCCCTTTTCACTTGCTTTGTCTATGCCTGTTTGATCCTCTTCTTCTCTCTTTTTACTGTTACATTATTATTCTAAGTATTCTTGCCCCACCTCAACTTTTCATTTATATTTCTTCATTTGTTTTTTGTATTAGTATATTTGTTCTGCTATTCTCTTATTCAAATGCTATCCTGTTCCTTGTGGAATAACATGTTCAACATTTCACATGGAATACAGTGAGTGCCCTTTTAATTCCCTCTTCACCTATATATCTTGTGGGGATCAAGCAAAGCCTGAATGGACTGGGATGATCATTCCTATAAAATCTCCAAGGGTTTCTTTGATAAACATATAAATTAATACCACATGAATCATAAAGGCAGAGGTGTAATGGCAACTATGGCTTTAAAAATAGGTGGTAAACATTAAATCTGATTTAGAGGTTGAACAGTCTGAAAAAAATGTGTTGAATAAAAACTTAGATATTTTGAGTTAATTGTGATATATAGTATCAGAAAGTCTAGTTTCATTATTTTGCATGTGGCTTTGCAATTTTCCTAACATTATTTATTGAAAATACATAGAAGAAAATATAGGTACTAAACTTTGCCTAAGAGGTTTTTGTGTGTGTGTGTGTGAACTTGACCTCAAAACCAAGAGAATTAAAAACAAAAATAGCCCGGCTGGTGTAGCTCAGTAGATTGAGTGCGGGCTGGGAACCAGAGGGTCCCGGTTCGATTCCCAGTCAGGGCACATGCCCAGGTTGTGAGCCGGGTCCTCAGTGAGGGCCATGTGAGAGGCAACCAGACATTGCTCTTTCTCTCTCCCTTCTCCTCTCTCTGAAAATAAATAAATAAAATCTTAAAAAAAAAACAAAAATAAATAAATGGGAGGGGAGTACTTGATACTAAAAACACTACAAAAGAACCATCAACAAAACAAAAAGGCAACTGACTGAATGGGAGAAGATTTGCAAGCAGTGCCTTGGTAAGGCACTAATATCCAAAATATATAGACTCATATAACTCAACAACAAAACCCCCCAAACAATCTGACTAAAAAATGGGCAGAGAACTGGAACAGACACTTGCCCCAAGAAGATACAGCCTACAGATGCATGAAAGATGCTCAACTTCCCTATGGATAAGGGAAATACAAATCAAACTCACGAGATACCACTTCACGCCTGTAGAATGGCTATCATCAATAAGACAAGAAATGAGGGTTGGAGAGGATGTGGAGAAAAGGGAACCCTCACACACCTCTGGTGATAAATTGGTACAGCCTCTGTGGGAACTGGAGGTTCCTCAAAAAATTAAGAATCAAGGTACCATATGACCTGGCAATCCCTCTTCTGGGTATCTACCTGCAAAATTTTGAAAATACCTATTCATAAATAATACGTATCCCTATGTTCATTGCAACATTATTCACAACAGCCAAGACATGGAAACAACCTAAATGTCCTTTGAGCGATGATTGGATCAAGAAGTGGTACATTCACACAATGGAATCCTACTCAGTCATAAAAAAGATTAAATACTGCCATTTGCAACAACGTGGATGCATCTTGAGAGTATCGTGCTAAGCAAAATAAGTCAGGAAAGGATAAGACCTATGTTTCACTCATATGTGGGATAAAAAAGAGCAATAAATGAACAAATAAGCGAACAAACACATAGACACAGACAACAGTGTGGTGGTTCCCAGAGGGGAAGGAGAGCAGGGCAGAGGATGGAGAGTGGAAAAGGGGTCCAATATATGGTGACTGAAGGCAACTAGACTTGGGGGTAGGTACATAATGAAACATGCAGATGATGTATTATAAAATTGTAGACCTGAAACTTACATAAGGTTATTAGCCAATATTACCCCAATACATTTAGTTAAAAATTTAGACAGATTTCAATGTTAATCTATGATGAATAATTACAGCAAACTGCCATGTACCACCTCCCCCATTGTTAGAACACATTGCTAATCACTGCCAAAATCAACTTGAGTCTCAGAACCCTCCCTAATAAAGATGTGCCAAGGAAATGCCACTGATAGGTTGGAGTTAACAATAGAGTTTAAACTTTTTTTATTTCCAGGTCAATTTCATGCCCTAGATGGTGACAACTATCTTCTGTCGGAAACATTCTTTGGAGTTTTCATGCAGTATTTTTCAAACCTTTCCATCAAAGTACCCCTAAAGACAGAGAAAAGTGAATTTGTAACTCTGGGATTATAACCTAAAGTAGCCTTATTTCAAGTTTAAAATGTCTTTAGCTTCTTGATTTTCATATAAAATTTCAGGCAAATTTTGTGTTCTCCTCAGTAAAATATATGGTTATTTTTTAAATATAAAATTATCCACCACCCCCCCCTTTCAGCATCCCCCAAAACCTGCAGTGAAATTGTGTTCCAGGAAGATGTTCCGTGCTTATCTGTGGCTTCACAAACTCCTTGGCACATAAGTCACTCCCGCTTGAAGAAATGCATATCCCCATTTAAGAAGCCCACAGGAGCCCTTTGGTAGTTGTTCTGAAGTTCTCTAAAGGCTTAGCCAGCTCACTCCTCCTTGGGCTTTATAAACTCAGCTTCCACAGCAGCATGCTGTCTGACTAAGACTCACACCAAACTTTAGTCTGATGCTCTCCTTCTGGCTCCCTTTCTTCCTCTTGCTAGTTTACTTATAAGACTCAGCCACAAGCTTTCTCCAGTAGGTCTGTCTTTGAGGAGAGGGGTTAGCAAAGGTTTTCTGTAAAAGGTTCACTAAATAAATATTTAGGCTTTACAGGTCACATGGATGAGTAGAAGTGAGGGACTCACTAGAAGTCGTTCACTTCTACTAAACCATGCCACTGTAGCACAAGAGCAGCCACAGGGGCGTGCAAATAACTGAGTGTGACTATATTGCAATACAACATTATATGCGGATACTTAAGTGTAAATTGCCTACAGTTTTCAGGTATCATGATATATTTAGTGTTTGATTTTCTTCAATCATTTAAAAAATGTAAAACTGTTAGATTGCCACCCGTACCAAAAAAAAGAAGAAGAAGAAGAATCTGCCTTTAGCCCATAGGCTGGGTTTGCTGACCCCTGGTAAAGAATGGCACTTATTGGTCCCTGGACTACCCTAGTAAACAGCCTCTAACTCCGACTCAGCCATATACACCCAGCCTCTGCAGGAGTCCAGTAAATGTAGAGTGCGCATATGCCATTTTAACCACCCTGTGTATGGAGGTAAGTCCAAAATTTATATTTGCACTTTCTATCTCATTCCAATTCTAGTTTTATCTGTCATCTGCAAGAGGATATTAAATTTATTTGTGGCCCAAACCGAAATGTGAAATAGTAAAAACTCAGAAAGCATAACTATTCTTTTCTGCGTAAGTTCTTTCTAACTTCTTTGTAATATAAGCAGCGCCACCATCCTCTAGCATGCCAAAGCCCCTGCACGCCACTCAGAGAATCTTAGACTTTCCTCTTATCCTCTCTCTCTTCGGCATCAAGCCCTCCCCATTCATCCTTTTTCTGTGATATGCGTCAGCAGTATACTCTTCCTTGGTCCTATTCTACGTGAATTATTGCAATGGACTCATTTTAAACAGCCAAGAAAACTGTTTTTTAAATGATTACTTGATTACTGTTACTGGCTTATTGATTGTACTTCTGGGATCCATAATTCCTTAATGTGTGCCCCATTAGTTACTGCCTTTTCCTTCCATTAGAGTTTGGGCACCATTTCTTGTCTTAACCTATGAAAACTGAGTGTGTGCTCTGAACACCTTCGAGAGGCTGACTGCAGTGCCCCTGTTCTGATCTGTTCATTTTGGTTGCGAGGCAGTTTGTAGACCAACGTTTTAGATCATTTTGAGCACCTCTAAGTACGAAGGTAGAACCAGTCATGTGATAATGGCAGGAATGTTCTGGAAAGCATCTCTGAGGAGGTGGCCTTTGGTATAAAGCCTGGATGATAACTACGTGATGACCAGGGAAGGAAGTAGCCCAGACGCTGGAAGCAACCAGTGCAAAGGTCTTGAGCTGGGAACAGGGTCAGCATGATCAAAGTATAGACAAAAGGGAAGAGTAGCCAGAGTATAGGCAGAAGGACCATGGAACCAATACAAGGTCAGGAGTACTCAAAGCCAAGGTCATGAAGGGCCATGAAGGTGAAAGCTTGGATTTAGTCTAAGTCCTTAGTAATCACTGGAGGATTTAAGGAGGGGAGTGATGTGATCTGACTTTTTGCTCTATTCACTTGGGCTGCCATGTGGGGAGGGTGGATTTTCAGCATGAAGGCAGAGGGGCCAGGTTATTGTAGTAATCATACGAGAATTAAGGTGACTTGGCCTGGTGGGTGGCAGTAAAGGAGAACAGTATTTGGATTCAGGACATCATTTGGCAGAAGAGCCCAAAGGCTTGCTGGTGAGTTGGATGTAGTGGGGGGTAATGAAGGGAAAAGAAGGAAAACAATATGTATCCTAGGTTTCTTGCCCAAAGCAACAGAACGTATAAGGAAGACAGGGAAAACTGGAGAATAAAAGTAATCCATTATTCATATGCTAAATTTGAGGTGCCTCTTAGGTATTTATGTGAAAATACCAAGTAGGCAACTGTATATAAATCTGGAGCTCAGGGAGACGTCAGGGCTAGAGATACACTATCTGTGGGATATCAGTGATAGAGGGAACTGAGTACCAAGGAACTTAACGGGCTGACCTGACCGGAGAGAGAATGAACAAGGGGGAGAAAGAGCCTTAGACACACCAACCCTTAAATGTTGAACAGAGGAAGAGGCACCAGTAGAGAGACTGTGACAAAGTGTCCAGGGAGGAAAACCAGGAGCAGGTAGTCACAGGGGTGACCAAGGGCTGGGATTCAAGGCTCACTTAGTTCTCTTGCCCCTTGTTTCAGAATAAAAATATCAGGATAAGTGAAGGGCAATTAGGAAAAATTTGTAATAATTAAGGAGTTTGGACTTCTCAAATGTTTTTTCTCATTGTACACTCCAAGAGTGAAACTTAGCAATAGTTTAAAAGCTCCTTGAAAATTGTCTTGGTGTAAAAAGAATGTAAAATAAGTCAGAGCTTAAAAGCTTTGGAAAGTGCTCTTCACATAAATGTGATAATGATACTTAATTTCAGGTTGCCGTATCACCTACCAATTTCATCTACATTTATGATGACATAATTATCTCAGTGACCCTACAAAGAATTTTCCTTCATTTCTTTCAAATTTAATAAAATATATCAGGTGAACAACAGAACTAGCATTTTGTGAATTACAGGTCCCTGGGTTTGTAATTTTTAACAATGAGGATTTTTAAAACTTGTAATTATTGAGAGACTTTGCGAACAGCTCTCTGATGTGGCACACACGTGTTCGAACAGAGACGCGTGCAGTCACGGCATTTAACTGCAAAGCAAGATAAGTGTTAAAAGTGTGTGTTCAGAGTTCACTGTGTAAAATAAGATAACTGAAGTTTTAGGTACTTGCCTTACGCTTTTGAATTAAATAAGTATGTTCTTAAGCTTTTTTTCCATCACACATGCTTCTCCCAATCTTACTTTTTTTTTTTTTTTTTTTGACATCTGCCACTTGGAAAAACTAAATGTGGCAGCAACTTCCAGTGCTTGGTTACAGCCAGTCCTTTCCTTTCTGACCAACAAGCAGCATCTGATGTCTCAATTCCCTTGCAGTTAGATGAACCCTTGTGAGTTATTTTAACCAAAGGAATTTGGTTGGGAATCATGTGAAGCTCTAAGGCTGGGGCACTTGAGAGCAAGTGTACGTTCTACACAATTTCTTTTCCCATTTGGCTGGGACCACAAAGGCAGAGCTACAAGGTGAAAGCAGCCTGGATTGGAGTCACCACATGAACCAGAGTTGTCTTGGGTAGTTGCCCAAACTAAGTCAGACTTTGCATGAGCAAGAAATAAATCTTTATTGTATTAAGCCACTGAAGCTGGGATTATTGTTACCTTAACATAGCCTGACATTACTCGGTAACGCTGTCTTCCAATTTGTTTTTTCTTGGAATCAAGAAATTATATTACTTATTAGTTGAAAGAGTTGATAAAGAAAAACAGAAAAGTCAAAATGGTATTTGACCAGAAACATTAATTTGTGTAACATTAGAATTAGAACAATGATATCTGCTTTTAATGAAGCAGCTCTCTGATTTTGACAAAAGAAGTTGGCATTCTGAGGATGGTGGTAAAGTAATTTATGGTCTAATTTTTTCAAAGATTTCTATAATGTTGTTAGATGGCCAAGGTGTGCATGATCTTCATAGGTTTTCACCACAAATCTACCCTGTGTAGCAAGTGTAGGCAACCTATAGAATGCCATTAGTGGGAGGTCAGCCAAGATGAAGGGTCCTGAACTCCCCTCCACCCAAGGACACATGCATGTACAGTTACCTAAGGAGGAATTTCCAATGAAAGAGGTCCAGAAACCTCCTGAATAACACCTACACATTGAGTGAATGAGAAAATACCCACATCGAATGGGTAGGAAAGGCTGGGACACACTCTCACCATAACTCCAACCCCCAGCACAGTACCACACAATCAGGAGGAAACTCCCAACTCCCAGTTTCTCCCCTGGGAGGGAAAGATATATACCTCACATTTAGTACCACAACTTTAAAACTCCTACCTGAGAGAAGGAAGCTCAAAATACCTAGCTTTGAAAGTCAACAAGGCTTGCTTCCAGGAAACTCACAGAACATAGTGAAGAAGAAAAAAAAGGAGCCAGTAGTTAATGAATGGGAGCACTCCCACAGCCATGCCCCCAGGGCACAGTGCAGAGGGAATTGCAAAACCGCCCATCTTCCAGTCTTTCCCTGAAAGGGGTCCAACTGTATACTTGGAAAGTGGCTGCCTGAGGTTCAGGCTTCTAATTTAGCACACTTCTAGGGGCTGCCTCTGATGCTCTCCAGAGACCAGGGAAACAGGCAGCTCCCTCTCCAGTCTTCTCCCTGTAGCCCACTACAAGTTACCAGTATCTCCTGGAAGGAACTTGTACACGTATCTCACACCCCAGCTTTCATGGCTGCTGTGGAGGGCTGGGCCTCCAATTGCCAGGCTCTGGTAGCCAAAGGAGCCTGCGCGCACAAGTCCCATACGACTGTAGCTCACAAAGATGCAGTTCTTCATTGGCTCAGAAGCAACTGCCCAGCAGGTATATACCCGACCTAGCACAAAGGGACCAGGCAAAAATGCCCATCTCTCAGTTTCTCCCTGAAAGAGGCTTCACTACAGATTCTCCAAACTGCCTCCTGAAGGTCTGGCTTCCAGTCAGTTTGCATCTAGAAGCCAAATGCAATTCTCCCCTGAGGGTCCCCTACACTGATAGGACCTGGCACACTCTCTGCTATTGGGAGCCACTAAGAACAAGAAGGAACCTTGGAGGATCACAAAGTATTTAAGGCAACCAAAAGCTCAGGCCAAACAGATTGATGAGGTTCATCTCCTACACAAGACCACTGTGTCAAGATGGAGAGATGGTTGTTTTATCCTCATGTGCAGAAGCCAACACAGAGAGTCAAGGAAAATAATGCAACAAGGGACTATATTCCAAGCAAAAGAACAAAACGAATTTCCAGAAACAGATTGTAATGAAATGGAGATAAGCTATTTACCTGATAGAGAATTCTTAATAATGACCATAAAAATGCTCACTAAGGTCAGGGGCATTTTTTTTTTTTTTAGCTTACACAGTGTTTATTTTACACTGAAAGGAAGGGCTTCTGTACAACAGGAAGCACGGTGTGTGCCTGGCCCTGGGCAGGGTGCTGAAAGAAAGAACCAGGGTCAGCTGGAGGAGAGAAAGACAGCAGAGCTCAGAGAGGTGTGACATCCCGCTTAATGAAGGGGTCTTGGGAGAAGTGAAGCAAAGAAACTTATATGGAAGTCATCTCATTCAGAGCGTGGCCCAGCTCCTTGCTGATGGCTTTGTTCTTCAGTTTCTGAGCATACAGCTCCTCTTCTAAGGCATCAATGCTCTTCTCCAATTTCATTACTGACCTCTCTGCAAACTCAGCCCAAAATGTGTGACAAAGTGAGAATTTCAACAGAGAGAGAAAGTGAAAAGCGCCAAGCAGAAATTATAGAGCTGAAGAGTACAATCCTCCTCAAACTCTTCTAAAAAATATGAGGAGGGCACACTTCCAAACTCATTATACAAGGCTAGCATTTCCAATTCCAAAGTCAGAAAAGGACACTGAATTAAGAAAGTTACAGGGAAATATTCCTGAGGAACATTGACATAAAAATCCTCAACGCAATATTAGCCAACTGAATTCAATAGTACGTTAAAATGATCATGCATCATGATCAAGTAGGATTTATTCCAGGATGTAAGTATGGTTTAACTTCCATGAATCAATCAATGTGATATACTACATTCACAAATTGAAGAATAAAAATCATAAGTCCCAAACAAGATGAACCCAAAGTTTCTCACACCAAGATACATCATAATTAAAATGCCAAAGCTTAAAGACAAAGAGAGAATCTTCAAAGCAGAAAGAAAAAGCAATTAGTTAACTACAAGAGAGCTCTCATAGACTGTCAGCTGATTTCTCAACAGAAACTTTGTAGGCCAGAAGGGTTTGACCAGAAATATTCAAAGTGCTGAAAAGCAAGGACCTACAACCAAAATTACTCTACCCAGCAAGGTTATCATTTAGAATCAAAGGACAGAAGATCTTCCCAGACAAGAAAAAGCTAAAAGAGTTCATCACCACCAAACCAGTGTTACAAGGAATGTTAAAAGGACTTCTTTAAGAAGAATTTAAAAAATGATTAAAAATATGAATAAGAAAATATTGCAAAAAAATTTCTCATTGACACCAGCAAACAATAAAAGCAGTGCATCAGCCAACAATAAAGCTACTACAAAGGTTAAAAGGCAAAAGTAGGAAGATCATATGTAATTACAATAGTAAATTAATGGATAAACATCAATGCATACACGAAAGTGAAAACAATAATGACTAACACCTATAAGTGAAGGTGTAAAAATTGTAGTTATTTTAAAAAGTGTTCAAACTTGAGCAACAATCTACTTAAATTAGACTGCTATAAACAAGCTTGGTATGTATGAAGCACATGATAACCACAAATCAAAATTCTACAAGAGATATACAAGAAATAAAGAGAAAGAAATCTAAATACAAAACTATAGAAAGTCATCAACATACAAAGACAGCAAGAGATTAAGAAACAGTGAAGAACTACAAAAACAATCAGAAAACAATAGAATGGCAATAACTTTAACAATAATTACTTTAAATGTAAATGGGTTAAATGATCATATCAAAAGACAGAGAGGAGCTGAATGGATAAGAAAACAAGAATTATGCTGCCTGCAAAAGACCTATTTCAGATCAAAAGACACACACAGACCAAAAGTAAAGAGATGGAAAAAGATATTTCATGAAAATGGAACAAGAAAATATTGGAGTAACAATACTTATATCAAACAAAATAGACTTTAAAGCAAAGGCTATAACAAGAGGCAAAGAAGAACATTTTCATAATGATAAAAGATTAATCGAACACAAAACAAAGGATACAACCCTTGGAAACATTTATGAACCCAAAGTAGGATCACCTAATCATATCAAGCAAATATTGATGGACATAAAGAGAGAGGTAAGCAGTAATACAGTCATAGGAGATCATTTTAACACCCTATTGACAGCAATGAATAGATCATCCAGACAGAAAACCAATAGGGAAACAGTGGCACAGATAACACATAAGACCAAATGGATTTAATTGATATTTTAGAACAGTTTACCCCAAAGCTGTAGAATTCTTTTCAAATGCACAAGGGACATTTTCCAGGATAGACCACATGCTAGGCCACAAAACAAGTCTCAATAAATTTAAGAAGATTGAAACATATTAAATATCTTCTCTGACTACAATGGTATGAAACTAGAAATCTATTACAAGAAGAAAACTAAAAAACGTACAAACACATGGAGACCAATTAACATGCTACTAAACGATGAATGGGTTAACAATGAGCTAAAGGAAGAAATAAAAAAAGATACCTTGAGATAAATGAAAATGAAAAAAGCAACACAATATCTCTGGGCCATAGCAAAAGTAGTTCTAAGATGGAAATTCTTAGCAATAGAGGCCCACTTCAAGAAATAAACAAAAAAAAATTCAAATAATCTTATCTTACAACTACAGGCAATTAAAAAAAAGAACAACAAACAAAGTGCAAAGTAAGTAGGAAAAAGGAAATAATAAAGATCAGAGTGGACATAAATACAGTGTAAAAATCATTAAAGAAGATCAATGAAACTGAGATCTAGTTCTTTGAAAGGATAAACAAAATTGATAAAAATTTAACCAGATTCACCAAGAAAAGAAGAGAGCAGACCCAAATAAATAAAATTAGACATTAAAGAAGAGAAGTGACAACTGACACCACAGAAATAAAAAGGATAAGAAAATACTATGAGCAATTATATGCCAACAAACTGGACAACCTAGAAGAAATGGATGCATTTCTAGAAACATACATTTTCTCTAAGACTGAATCAAGAAGAAGTAGAAAATTTGAACAGACTGATAACTACTAAGGAAATCGAATCAGTAATCAAAAAAAAAAAAAAAAGAAAGAAAGAAAAGAAAAACCTCCTAACAAACAAAAATCCTGGACCAGATGACTTCACAGGTGACATTTTACCAAACATTCAAAGAATTAGCACCTATCCTTCTCAAACTATTCCAAAAAATTCAAAAGGAATGAAGGTTCCCAAACTCATTTTAGGAGGCCAATGTTATTATCTTGGCACCAAAACCAGACAAAGACATTACTAAAAAAAATATTACAGGACAATATTCCTGAAGAACACAGATGCAAAAATCCTCAACAAAATATCAACAAATGGAATTTTGCAATAGGTTAAAAAGACCATATACCATGACCAAAAGGGATTTATTCTAGGAATGCAAGTTTGGTTCAATACCCACAAATCAATTAATGTGGTACACCACATAAACAGAACAAAGGATAAAAATTACATGATCATATCAACAGGTGCAGGAAAAAGCATTCAACAAAACCCATTTATGATAAGAACTCTCAGCAAAGTGGGAATAGAGGGAACATACCTTAACATAATAAAGGCCATGTATAACAAGGTCTGTCCAGAAGGTATCCATCCATGAAATATGAAAATTAGAGACATTTATTGAAGAAGATAGAAGATATAAGAAACATTGTACATAGGACAATGGCATCTCAGTTCTCTTCAAAGTAGGCACCTTGGGACCTCACACATTTCTCCCACTCTCCATCAGCTGCCCCATTGTATTTTTCTAATTCTCATCGACAGTCTGAAATCTCTTCCCTTTTGAAGGTGATTTTAGTTTTGGGAAGTCAGAAGTTGAATGGCACCATATCTGGGCTGTAGAGGGGCTGAATCCCCTTGGTGATTTGCTGTCTTGCCAAAAATCTCTGCACAGGATGTGATGCATGAGCTGGTGCATTGTCATGATGAAGCTGCCAACCACCACTTGCCCATAGCTGAAGAAGCACCTATAGTGCACCCATAGTTTCCACAGAGGAATGTTGAAGCTTAACACAAAATTTGATGCAGATTTATTGCTCTACTCAGTAGTTTTGCATGCAATGACCACACAGTCCACATGCTCACTCAACGGCGTCTACTGCCCCCCACTGACTAGTACAGTGAAGTTGTCATTATTCATGCCTGTGCATTCCAGTCCACTCTCCTTGGCTGCCAGGTTACATCGATGTTGCACTAACCATTCACATTATATTAACAATGGTTGGACTTACTGCAGACAGACCTCGTATGATAAATCCATAGCTAACATCATACTCAATATTGAAAAGTTAAAAGTGTTTTCCTTTAAGATCAGGAACAAGACAAGAATGTCCACTTTCACCACTTTTATTCAACATTGTATTGAAAGTCCTAGCCACAGCAATCGGACAAGCAGAAAAAATTAAAGACATCCAAATGGGAAAGGATGAGGTAAAACTGTTACCATAGTACGCTGTAGACAGCAGCACACTACATCGAAAGAAAACTAAAGATTGCACCCAAAACTACCAGAACTGATAAATGAATTCAGTGAAGTAGCAGGATACAAATTTAACACTTAGAAATCAATTGCACTTTTTAAAGGTTTTATTTATTTATTTTTTGAGAGAGAGAGGAAAGGAGAAAATGAGACAGAGATACATGGATCAGTTGCCTCTCAAATGCCCCCAACTAGGGACCTAGGCCACAACCCAGGCATTTGCAGGCCAGTGCTCAATCCACTGAGCCACACCAGCCAGGGGTCAACTGCATTTTAATACACCAGTAAGAAATTATCAGAGAAATTAAGAAAATAATCCCATTTACAATTGCATAAAAAAAATAAAATACCTAGAAATAAATTTAAGCAGGTAAAATAACTGTCCTTGGGAAATTATAAGACACTGAAGAATATAGAAATAGATTGAAGCATATACTATATTCATGAATAACAAGAATTAACATATTAAAATGTCCATACTATTCAAAGCAATCTATATCCTATGCAATCCACATCAAAATACCAATGGCATTTTTCACAGAACTAGAACAGATTATCCTAAAATGTATTTTAAATCACAAAAGACTCCAAATAGCCACAGCAATTTTGAGAAAGAACAACAAAGTTGGAGGTATCTGATATTGAACTATACTGCAAGGGTATAGTATCAAAACAGCATGGAAGTGACATAAAAACAGACAAATAGATTAATGAAACAGAACAGAGTGCCCAGAAGTAAACCCACACCTATGATCAATTAGTCTATGACAAAATAGGCCAGAATATACAATAGGGCGAAGATGTTTCCTCAATAAATGGTGTTGAGAAAACTGAACAGATGTATGCAAAAAATGAAACTACACCACTTTGTTACACCATTGAGGAGAATAGACTCAAAATGCATTAAAGACTTAAAGGTAAGACTCAGAACCATAAAACTCTTGGAAGAAAACATAGGCAATAAACTCTGCCATTGCTCTGTAATATTTTGGGGGATATATTGCCTCGAGCAAGAGAAACAAAAGAAAAAGTAAATAAATATCACTACATCCAACTAAAAAGTTTTTGCACAGCGAAAGCAACAGTCAACAAAATGAAAAGACAACCTCCTGAATGGGAGAAGATATTTGCCAAAGATACATTCGATAAGAGGTTAATATCCAAATTTTATGAAGAACGCATACAACTTAACACTGAAAAACAAACAATCCAATTAAAAAATGGGCAGAAAACTTGAACAGAAATTTCTCCAAATAGACACGTCTCCAAAGAGGACATACAGATGGCCAATAGATGTTTTTGAAAACAAAAAAAGAAAGAAAGAAAAAAGAAAAAGAAAGTAAGTGGGCTCACCCATTGTCAGCCATGAGCCACACTCAGAATTATACTGAAAAGTCTAAACTCATCCCTACACATTCACATTCACGAAAATAAAGAAGAAAGGACTTTGTGTGCGCTCTCTGAATGTGTCTCTATGTATCCTTCCCTGCCTTTGTCTGCTCTTCTCTCTGATTGTACTCCTCCCAGTTTGTCTGTTCCTAAAAACAAATCATTTTCTCCTGAATTTATAGGCCAAATAGCCCTGAAAGTTCTTGGTGTTCTCTAGTTTGTTCTGAAATTACATTATTAAGAGCTCACCGAGTAAAACTCAACATTGATCAAATGGAAAAAGGAAGCACCACGAAGTTACAGCTCCAAGCAAAACCACTTTATGAATGTGTGGCTGGGCTGCACGTTAATGACACCAGTGCCCAGGTGGCCAAATTTACGTCCACCCTCTTGATCTGATAATATAGCGCAGGGGATGAATTGGTAATGAACCAGGCTAAAAACAGATGGTGACTCCATGTGTGTTTGCTGCTGAAAACCTACAAAGGGGAACATTAAAAGTGTGCCTTTAAATTTAAATTAGTGTGCATTTCAAAAACACAGACCGTTCAGCTTTGGAAAATAGGCTGGCTGAATGTGTTTCATCTTATAGTTTTGAACTCTGATGTGTTTTGCGGAATAGCAACAGGCAAAGTGGATGGTATGTTAGCTACCCTTTCTTTAACTCCTCAGTATCAGCGGTGCTCCACTGTAATTAGCTGCTTGTGTGCTGTTCTTTGTCATTAAATTTGCTACTCCCTAATTAGGAAATTTAGAAAATTTAAAAGACCACCATCTAAAAATTGGCACCAATTATTAAATATATTTTCTCAGATTATATGATTTTTTTAAACTCCACAGCACTGACTGAGTCTAAATCATGATTTGCTTTACACATTTCCTTGATGTATGAACAGTACTTTATAAAAATGAACTAAAATATAAAACATTCTACTGCTGTATATATACTTGAGCTACATTGGAGGTATTTGGGTCTGAATCTACCCAGAAATGATTATTTCTTTGATTTACACTCTCAGACAAATAAAACTGGTGTTAATAAGGGGGTGGGGGCAAGAAGGGGGGGAAGTGGGACAACTGTAACAGCATAATCAATAAAATATAGTTAAAAAAATTGAAAAAATAAGTAAATAAAATCTTTAATACACAGTTTAAAAAAAAAACTGGTGTTAAAAGGCCAATACAAATATATACCAGAATAATTTGGGGAAAAAGCTATCAGAAATTCACCCAATGATTCTGTGAGGGCCTTGGATGATTAAATATAAAACTAAATAAAAATTGTAGAGTTGAAGGCTGGATAAAGTTTATACCAAGTCCAAAATCTGGCCTGGACTCCCTAGACAATAAAATTATAGGAAACCTAGGCCTTGATAAGACTGGTTTACTCCCACCCCCACCCCACATCTGCTTTGCATAAATCTCTGGGCTATTATTACCTGAGCAATTTCTTCTGTGTTCTTCCAGGTAGAAGTCAAACTGTCCAAGTTAAAGGCAGATTTGATTTATATCCTGGACATGCCTGAGTTTACCCAAAGTGGCAGAATTTCTTAGGGGTGCCAATTCTGTGTTACTCTATGGATTTACTTCTTCAATATAATCTCCCCATTTTGGTTTGGTGGTGGTGGTGATGATGGTTTGAGAAGAGAGTTTATTATAACTTTTTAATCTTTTGTACAAAGATATTAAAACCTTTAACAAGGCCCTCCCCCAGGAAGTATATTGAGCAGCAAATATTTTCACAAGTGTAGGAGACGTGGGAAGATGCGATGCTAACTGTACCTTCCCAGAGGGTCCAGATTCCAACTTCTGCCCTTACCACTTCCCTCCGTCTCTGCATCTTCATATTCTCTCTCTCTCTCTCTCCACCTCTCTCTGTCTCTTTGCCCCTCCTCCCCACTCTGTTCCCAGAGTCAGTCTCAATTTGAGAAATACAATTCAGGGAAAGTTATAGTCCATGATTTTTGTTGGAAATTATATGTTATTCAAAGCAGAACAAACACAAAAAGAACAATAAGGATCCTTGTCACTGTTTCAAATGTGAAAATTGACCAAAATTAAGGTTCCAAACCGTCTGAGAGTCTGAGCAGCAAAAAGTGCAGGTCCCTAACGACTGCAACAGGAACGGGGAGCCTTGAGGCATTCGTCATGGTGGTGTTTCTGCTCTGTGACCCAAACAGACACTGGTCACTCCTATTACTAGATTCAACAGTACACACTTGTAATGATACTATAAATTCCCTGAAGACAGGGCTCTTGAGTTTATACCACTGGTTTCCAGATCACTTAGCATAGCACTTTGCATATAATATCTAATGTTTCTGCAGTGATTTGCAGTGTTTATAAATATATAAATTTGACACCTACAAGATCTGTCAGGTATGACAAGTGAATAGCAGTATTCCCATTTGACACAACACAGAAGTGAGTCTAAGTGGATTTATCCAAGTCCCACAGTTGTTTTCATACTTATTCCAATCTAAAATTGGAATCCGAATGCTCTATGAAAATGTCTGACAAATGTATGTCCCTTCACAATAAATGACTGTCATAACTAAATTGAAGGCATATTTCCATCATCTTAAAGTTCTGATATCCAAATATGGTTCTGTTTAATTTAGATAATTCCATCAAAGCATTTATAAAGCTCATATACCATTAAATGCCACGCAGTATGACCCATGTTAAGATCAGTAAGACCTGACTGTACATTATTTATTCATTCTCCAAACATTCATGGTGTCTTACTACATGCCAGGTCCTGCACCACGTGTTGGGAGGGATGACACGCAGAAACTACATGGTCTTTGCCCTCAAACCACGTGAAATTTAGTCATGGAAATGGCTGCATTAAGACAGCTGGGCACTTTGAATACAAAATGCTAAAGCTGAGCTATGCACAACATAGTGTGCTAAAGCACAGAAAGATTCTGCCATCAATTCCAGTGAGACCAGCTTTTATCAACTCAGATGTCCCAGTCGTCTACATTTACTTTGGGACTTGCCACGCAAAATGCCTCTCCTAAATCCAGGAAAGATCTGTTCTCCTCCTGCACCCCGTGGTGGTGCAGTGTGATTTGTGAAGTTGGACGGATGGTGGGTGTTTGCCCAAAATGCTGATTCCCAAGCCATGCTTTCTGGAACACTGGGAGAAGGGAGCTCTTTTCATGTTCCACGTGATGACTTTTAAGGTTTCATTGGGATTTGCATATCGTCTTTGAAAATTCAAATACTACGTAAGCGTTTTTATAGTCTAAATATAATCTTTGGCATATGTATATAATTTTAGGTTATTATATTTAACAAAGATGAGGTATCCTCAAATATTCAAAATTGATATTTAAAAATTATTTTAAAACTTATTTTAAGATAGAGAAATATAAAGAAGAGAATTAAAATGATCTATAATCCCTCCTTCCAAAACGGCATCACTTTTAACATTTTGATGTTTACTTCCAGTTCTTAATGCATTTATACATTTTTAAAAATTGGAATCATACTGATTTAAGTGTAATTATTTTAAAAAATCAATACTATTTGTCATTTCTCTACATAATTATAATGGTATAAATAAATATTTAATATATTACTTTAAAATAAATCATTGATTTATTAGACACTAATTCTACTGCCTTGCTGTTATAGGTGCAATGTACTTCAGGAGGAAATGTATGGAAATGCTGGTTCAATAGGTTTATATATTTTTAAGATTTTTTGCTATGATTCCAAATTACCTTGTAGAAATTTACCATAATTTCTATTCTCATTGGTAGTGCATGAAAATGCCCTAAAAACAGGTTTGGAGATTTAATTAAAAGGGAAAAATTAACAGAGAAGGGATGGTTACCTAAGTAAAACACAGAGAGGAGAGCGATGGTAACTAAGGGATACTGCTTACTAGGTGACTCCGTTACTCCAGTGAGAATTATTTGAGTTAATAACCAAATGAAATTTTTAAAATTTCATAATATGTTTCTTACTCTCAAGGGTTAGTTTTATTATCATACTCAATTCTAAGCTCCTTCTTGGAACAACTGACTCTGATCCTTAATGTTTCATGCCACAGCATTCTAGCAACATAACTGAAATATTGGGGTGGCCAAAAAATTCATTGAGTGTTTTCTGTAAGATGGCTCTAGTAGCGCTTAGTTGTCTTTAACTTTATTTGAAACAATTTTGTTAGATTGCATTGTGACAGCTGTCATATCAGTGTGCATTTTTAAAAAAACATCAAAACTGGTAAATTTTTGTGCAGCCATTTCAATATTGAAGATGGAAGAAAATATGCACCATTTTTGGCATATTATGCTTTATTATTTCAAGACAGGTAAAAACAAAACTGAAATGCAATAAAAAATTTGTGCAGTGTATGGAGAAGGTGCTGTGACTGATTGAATGTGGCAAAAGTGGTTTGTGAAGTTTCTTGGTACTATTGACATTTTGGCCAAATAAGTCTTTGCTGTGGGGCTGTCCTATGCTTTGGAAGATGTTTAGCAGCACCCCTGGCCTCTATCCACTGGAAGCCAATAGTGGGAGACAGCCAACATACTCAAAATATCCAAATCAATAAAGTTATTGGTGAAAATGAAAAATGTGTCTTTTATTTTACAGGAAAGATTAAATGGACTTTTTGGCCAACCCAATATTTAAAATATTTAAAAATTCACTGACTGAACTATGTAGATGCGGACTCCAACTTGAAAAAAAGAAGTTTCTAACCAACACTTGAAACCAAGTAACAATGTATCATCAGATTGTATTATGAGAAATCAAGTCTTTATGCTTTCCGTGAAGGTTAATCAGTCCATGCAATGTGCATTGAACTGGACCAGAAAATATAACCCCTGACCTCAAATAGCTCATCTACAGTAGAGAAGATAGGTATGCAGGATCAGCTACATAATGTGTAGATCCCAGAACAAAATGAAAATGCAGAGCCTTTTCTTCAAAAATTAAGCATTCCAGGAGAGCCACAGTGCAGCACTGAATCATGAGCGGGGCCCGGCCCAGCGTGGGCCCTACATGACTGCACAGGTCATATTCCCTTGAAGTCAGGTCTGGACATGGGGTAGGATGGGAAGTGCCTAAGAGCGAATGTGTGTTAAAGTAGGACAGGCACGCAGTGAAGGTGGTGCTCTCACTCCAGGCAGTTCTAGTGGCTCCACCAATGAGCATGCAGAAATCAAGATAAACATGACTGCTTTCAGCCAAAAAAGGCAAACAATAAATTTAACCCTCAGAAAGAAATAGACTTATTTGGGCCTGCTGCATCCACTAACTCAATATTAGATGGTATGCATTGCTGTTTCGAGACTGAATCCAACCTTTGGAGGAGAGAAGAGAGTCATTTTCATATGTGAAGAATAGTGAGGCAGACATATGAGATGAACACCAAGTATGTTTGTGATTTTGTTCCTGATCCATGGCAGCCAAGAAAATGCACATTTTACTTTTTTTCCCTAACCCAGTCAAGACAATATAATTCTAAGAAAGCAAATGAAAAATATTCCGGCTTAGTACATCAATCGTTTTTTACAATAAGAGTGAACAGACTAACAGACCTTTTGGCTTTTCTTCTTTGGATTAACTTCAATGTCTAAAAGTTGCTAAGTAACACATTTAATAATGAGATTTCAAGGCCAGGGAATTAATGATCCATGACCGTATTTAAGAGAAATATTAGTGCATCGTAAGGCGAGATGGCTGAATACAGTAATGGGAACTTTGGGTAATACTCTTAACCACTTTCATGTGCTACTTTTTCATTGCTGCTCATGGTCAATTTGGCATGACACTAGTTTTTATTAGACCATTTACCAAGATTATTTCATCAGTATCTCAAGTGAGCTAATAATTACATGGGAAAATAACGACAGGGAGAGAATAACCATTGTAGAGTCATTATCGAAGTTATTTCTAGATCTGATAAATGTAAATGTTTAGAACACACTAAGTGCAATTGAACTTTTCAATAGACGTCTCATGGGTTCATTTCAGCGAAACCTACCCACGCCCATCCACACCCAAACCCACTCCACAAACACACACTGCTCTCACAAACCTCTCCCTAGGCTGGAAACATTTATCCACTCTGCCTTGTAGTTGAACAACTTGGTCCTCCCCCCCAAAATTTAAGCCAAGGGCTCAAACCACCATACAGAGAGGACACAACCTGGGCAGAGAACAATCTCCGAAGGTCTCCTGAAGCCAAGCTTGGCTAAAACCCTGTCAGCTCAGAGTGAAAGGAAACTTCAAAGAAGTAAACAGCTTCTGTGGATTAGTGGCCACAGTTTTAAGGCTGAATAAAACCCCCAAAACTGGCTCGGACACACTCTGCCGAAAGCACAAAGAGTTTCGGGGGAATGTATTACCTTTTAAAATAAATGTTTAATTTCTTTATCAAAGACATTGAGTTTTTCGCCTGGGAAACAGTAACACTTCACCTTCTAGCACCAGCAGTGAGACCCCTCAAGCTCATATGGGACGCCCGCTCACCGTGGCCTCCAAGAACGGAGCCTTGAGAAAGCTGGGATGGCTTAGGGAGTCCTGGACGGAAACCCTGGAGGCGTTCATTTTGGCCAGCATATGAAAGCCTGGGATCCTAGAGCTAGTTTTTTTTTTTTTTTTTCCCTGCAGAAACAAAATGGCTCACAAATGGCCTAAATCTAAGGCTTTATAATTTTTACGATATACCCAATGGGTTGCTACGTAAACGTGGCTTTTTCTCCCTACTAATATCCAGGGGAAGATGGTTGAGGAAGACACAAGAGGGAAGAGAAACTGTGTGTTTAGAAATGGCCAACTGTTCGGGTTTCCAGTCGGAGCTTTCTCAGTGGTGACCTGGTACCTGCCTTTCAGAGATTTATATAAATACTTAGGACACATGATGACTTCATTGTAAAGAAATACCATGTGAAGAGAGGTGTAAAATAACCTGGACATTTCCAAATAAATCGGCAACTCTCAAGTCCAGGTGGATGATTGTACATTTGAACTTGAGATTACATAACTAGACTCTCATTCCCATCTATTTCAAGTAAATCTACAGAACTTCATCACAAGGCAAGCACTATCTATGACTTGTAACATAAAAGCTATGACTATGAGTTAATTGTTTCCTAGTATGAACCTTAGTTTCCTCATCTTGTAAGATAGTTTAACAACCTGTTAGGAGCATTGAGAAATCCAATGAGCTAGTGTGGAAAGTATTTCCTATGTAACAAACACTCAATCAATGCAAATCATAGGTGTATTATTTATTATAACATCAGAAAACATTGAAGCAATGTCCCCCTTTATGTGTGGCTGAACAGGCTTCACAAAGAACCTCTGGTTAGCAGGTGCTGACTCCCTCGTCTCCATACAAGTCAGTGTTTGTTACTCTGCATGAGGACGGACAGGTTCACACACAAGCCAAGGGCTCCTGGGACTGCGGTATGGGCAGGCAGCCCTAGCCCGAGCCCTCCGCTGGCGTGAGACCTCCCTTCATTTTCTGTGACCTTCAAACATCAGTGATCATTCTCTCTTCTTCCTTTCATCTCTCTGCTCAAGGGTAATAAAAACCTCTTGACTGGTTCAGTCTCTGTAGCCCTTCAAGGATTGCCACAGGTCCCTAAGTTTTGCTCTACTCAATATGCATCTCCTCAATGCACAGACAGAATCAGAAAACGATATTCTCCATACACTGCTTCCAGGTTTCAAATTGGAGGAAAAGTTAACTGGGTGATTGGGGACAAGGGTGGTAAGGAAAATTTTCCTTACATTTGTTTTTTAAATCTTCTGATAGGTTTAAATGTATTACATCAAGACTTTAACAAATTAAAAATTGAGGAGATAAAAATGTGAGTTATCCTGCTGTGAAGATACTTTGAGGAAACAGGCAAAAATTACCCATGGAAGAAAAAACCCAAATGACCACCCAAATGAGCACTAAGCATCTGAAAACGTGCTTAACTCCACTGGTAGACAGGAAAACATGAATCGAAACCATATGGAAGTAACATTTCACACCCTTTCATCTGAAAACATTTTTGTATATCGCTATGCCATGAAGTAATTAGAATGTGGAAAATGAGTAATTCATACACTACTAGTTGAAGTTTGCATTACTACAATGATTTGGGGTGGTTTGGTAACTTCCATAAAATGGAAGTTGTATGTGGTCAATGAGCCAACCATTTCACTTCTGAATACACCCCCGAGGGATTCTCACACACTTGCAAGTGGCATCTTGTACAGTAACATGGTGGCCACGTTGCTGAAGCGGCATTTTTCCATGTCTACCCGCTAGAGCAGAATAAATAAGCCATGAAGTGTTCACATGGGAGACTCTGACCAGAGAAGTGGCTGAACTAGCTCTATACATGCCAATAAGGACGCATCTTACAAACACATTTGTAGGAAAATCTGGTTTTCAGAATACCTTGACTATGATGTTCTTTAAAAACTCACAATGCAACATTGCATACACATGTAGTATATATGTATACTTAGGTAATAAAAGTATAAAGAAATGCATGGGGTTGATAGACAGCAAATTCGGGATAGAAGTTACTTCGTTTGGAAGGGGCTATTGCTGGAAGGTAGTTGAGAGAGTCAGATATATATATAAATGCTAACTGTATTGATGATGTTTTGTTTCTGAAGCGGAGTTGATTAGTCTGTTCCTTAAATACCCTTTGTACTAGAAATATTTCATAATTTTTCTAAACCTTTGAAGTATAAAATCACACTTGGTTTCTAGACTGAGTAAAACATGAAGAAAAGGAACTAACATTAATTGGACAATTTAACCTGTTAGACACCTTATATGGGTTGTATCTTTTAAGGAGTTTTAAGTACACCAAGCATAGTAGGTACTTAGTACATGCTGGATAGATAGGTGAGTGAAAGACAGTAACATTAATAGGTCAATATATTCATACAGAGACTGTCTCATCATTCATTGCTATGGCTGCATTGATTTCAACACATAAAAGTCAGTGCAGGCAAAAAAAGATAAATCAAAAACAGAACACTTAGGTTCGGCTACCAAATGAAAGGGAGCTACATGTTCTATTATGGGGGCAAGGTAATTCCCTTCAAAGTGGTCATTAAGGGAGATGATTCTAATTTGAAACTGGTTTCCTAATTGGTGTTTGGCTTTTAGAAATCACACAGGCCTTTAATTTATATATATATATATAATGCTTAACTCTCTATAGCTCACTCCTACTACCGACATACCCCTAAAATTCTTTCTTAAGATAGAGGAGGTAAGTCACGTAAAGAATTACAAGTTACTATCCAGAACATTATTTTACTATCCAAAATCTCAAAAAAATATGAAATATGAAATTATGGAAGCTTATGAATTACAAGCATTCCTATTATGAAAAGGGGTTTCTGCTCAAATGTCATCTGACAGATCTTCCCTGACCATCCAAACTAACAACGGCCTCCCCATCACTCCTGTCCACCTCCTTCCCCTGCCTTTCCCTCCCTGACAATGACCTGCAGTCTATTCATCTGTGTGATAAGCGTTTCGTCCCCTCTTCCCCACAAAATGTAGCTTCATCTACATCATTCACAAATATATCTCCGGTGCCTGGAATAGTGCCTGTAAAATAATGTTTTAAATAAGTATACATTAAGCGAATGAATGAATGATTGAGTCCATCTTCCATTTGCAGCAATAATCCTTAGCCAGATTTTCATTTAAAAAATGCAAGTCTTCTGCAACTGTATTTATCCACATGACTGATGTCCTCAAATGGACAGAGAGTTCCTTTTTTCCTTCTTTTTTACTCATCTTTTTACAGATGTATTGAGGTATAAATGACATACAGAAAACTGTATATGTTTAAAGTGTACAATTTGGAGTAGTTTGACATATGCAAGTACCCATGAAATCATGATTACAACCAAGATAACAACCGTGTCCATTTGCCTACCAGTGTTTCCTTGTGACCTTTTGTGCTCATCTGTCCTCAGGTAACCAATGACCTGTTTTTTGTCACCATAGATTTGTTTAAATTTTCTATTTTATATAAATAGATAATACAGTACGTGCTATTTTTATGACTGGATTCTTTCACTCAGCATCATTATTTTGAAACATTTCTGCTGTTGTGTAAGTTTGGTCTTTTTACACTCATACAGTAGTATTTCACTGTCTGAGTATACCACAATTTGTTTATCCATTCACCAGTTGATGGGCATTTGGGTCATTTCCGGTTTGAGTCTATTACAGAAAAATCGCCACAGACATTCATGTGCAAGTCTTCATGGGGATGTATATTTTCTTTTCCTTGGAGTAGACTTCTAGGAGTGAAATGGCTGGATCAGAAGGTAGGCATATATTTAAGATTTTGAAACACTCACCAACTGTTTTCCAAAGTGATTTTAGCATTTATATTCCAAATAGAAGTGTATGAGATCCAGTTGCTTCCCATCCTTACCAACACATGATATGGTTAATCTGTTTCATTTTAGATATTCTAATAGGTGTGTAGAGGTACATTATTGTGTTTTAATTTGTATGCCATCATTATATCTTCTTTGGTGATGGGTCTGTTCAAATATTTTACCCATTTTTTAAAATGGATTGTATGGGGGTTTGTTTTAGTAATTTTTAGGAGTTCATGTTTTCTGAATACAATTACTGAGATATTTCATTTGCTACTGTTTCCTCCAGTCTGTGGCTTGTCTTTTTATTGTCTGAACAATGTCTTTGATGAGCAAAAAATCAGGCTCTCTTTCCTGAACAAATTCATTAAATGCAACACTCTTTGCTAGTACCTAAGATTCAGATGCTTACTTGAAAACAAGGTCCCTGCCTTCAGGGTGCTTACTGTTTAGTACAATGAAGAGCTACCATCAATCAATGCATGGAAATGGGATTACTACTGACTACGTGTCAGTCTACTGTAAACACTGGGGATGAGGCTGTGCATCCAGGTAAGGCTGTGGCCCGTCCTTTGCAAAGCCAGAGCACTTAGAGGCGTTCTGCCGGTAGACTAATGTGGCAGTTGGTCTAATTTAATTTGTCACGTGTAAAAACAAGAAGTAGTTTTCAAAACAAAATAGGACACACCCATATAAAGATTTTCTGAATTTCACATGACTGGAGTATTTTAGGTGGCGTACTTCCATTTTTCCTTTTTATAAACTATCTACTGAATTGTTTGTGCTACCTGAAATGTAGGGAAATTAAGGAGTTTCAATCACAGTAGCTGTGCAGAAATATGGTCCAAATTCTTTCACATTTTGATAAAGACTATTATCAATAGGCAGCAAAACATTAAAATGAAAAGAGTATATATACTTACTCTGAGAAATGTCAAGGAAGACAGAGATTTAGGGATACGGTATTCTAATCCTTAGACACTCTAAGGAATAAACTCATGAACTATAAAGGTGGATGCAGCTTTTCTTTTAAAAAGTAGACAAGATAAAATTGGAAATATTGAGTCAATATAATCGATGATCAATGAATTCTAAGACCTACAACATAGTACATCAATGGTAACTATAAAATTTTGTGCCAAAATGACTAATGGAATAAAATGGTGCTGTTGATAGAAATGTGAACTTAGTTTTGAGTTAAGAGTAAGTTTGATTAAATACTTTAATTTTGGACAGACAGAAGGACAGCCAATGGAAAGGTCCAGTAGGCAGAGCAACACATGGCTGGGTCTTCCAGGAGACACCAGCACTAGAGGAAACCACTTGTGAGTCATCAGCAATAGTGACGTTTTTGAAGGAATGCGAAAATAGAAACAGTGCTGAGTAGAAAATGGATACTGGAGAAATGCCCTGGAATTGTCATTCCATACAACCATTGAGTTAAAAGTAACTCAATTATTTTCATCTCTTCTGCAGTGGAGAAAAAAACCTTTTCACAATATCCGATGTGATCAGTAGGTATTCGGTTGAAAAATAGAGTATTTGTAGGTTTTCAAGATAGCCTGTCCCTTGGACGTGCAAATTGGAAAAAGCCTTTGTTGTGTTGAGCTCCTTATCACCACACCATTATCTTTGATCTTGGTTATAGTTCCTGGCACAGAGCAGACACTCACATGATGGGTGTTAGATGACCAGATGGCTATCCTTGTGTTCTTGGCCAGTTCAGTAAGTCTGCTGTCTTCACGAGTAAGCCGATGGCTGAACAGTCACCTGAATGTTCAGCTATATAAACTCAAATAACTTTAATCACCATCATTTCCTGTTGTGTTCCCCCACTTGTCTTTATTTTCTAAGGTAACTAACTATTCTACATTTACAAAGAAAGTCCTTTTATGATATGCTGCCCACACAGAGATGTTTTGAAGTAGATAAATGAGAAAATATGTCACATGGCTTTCTTTTCACTACAAGTTAGTGGAATTATTTGTTCTGAGTGGAACTATTTGAGGATACTCCAAGTTTTGTGGAGTGGCTGTGAGGGAGAGTACTTAGGAACCAGTAGAACATGTATGAAAAGATTTTAGAACATCAATTAAAATGTATACATCAAGGATTTTCAGTAGTCTCTGATGGTTCTATAATTTTTTCCAGGAAAAAAAATCTATTTTATGGGAATTATAGAGAAAGGCGGCACTGAGAATATTGCTTAGTTAAGCAGACAAAGTAGAGATAGTATAAAATGTAACCTTGACATGTCGGACCACGAAAGTTCTCCCTCCTTGGATTTCTTTATATCAGAATCCTGCTTGTTTTTCTTTTCATTCTGTCAGCTCATCCATGGGTTGTGTTAGCCCTGAGTGGATCACAATACCGGGTTAGGCCAGGAACTGCATCTCTGGTGAGGGGTCATGAATGAGGATGCGCCCAGGCTTGGGTTCCTAAGAGCTGGAAGATGGTTGATGAATGGAATATTCAATCCTAATTTAGGAATGGCCACAGATGAACTACCTCCCTTTCTTGGGTAGTTTTTGCTGCTCAGAACTATCTCCTGTCTTGAGAGAGGCAGTCCCTCAAAAGACACAGCTTGTTGTTTTAGCTTCCCCTTCACCAGTGGTTAAGAGGGCCCAGTGATTTGGGTTTGGGAGGCAAAGACATCTCGGTTTAAATTCTGGTTTTGTTGCTTATTGGTTTGTATAAGCAATGCTAAATTACTTAACATCCCTGGTCACACATTTTTCATGTGAAGTTGGGATATAATATATAGATTGTTATAAATTTGAAATGGCCGTGAAAGGATTAAGTGAGGTAACATATCTAGAGTGCCTAGCTCAATAGCTACAATATTAAAAATTGTTATTAGGTTCTTAGCCTTCCAGAATCCCTGATCTTCCTTATTTATTTTTATGTTCCCACCCTCACTCTAGGGGATGCTCATGGCCTTAAGATTTGGAGATTATAGGAACACTTATGATTTAGAATAACAAGACACGTCAGGTATGTATTGTAGAAAACTGTCATTTAAGAAGTCTTACATTTATTCTTGGGTATCCCGGAAGGCACAGAAGCTTAGGAGGGGGAAATTGTGATAAAACAGTGATGCTTACACAAGGACTGGTGATAATAAATGGGAAGCTAAGCTCACTCACCAGGTACAGGTGGAAGGAGCTGTAAAACTAGACCTACCCTTTCTCAACTATCTGACCCTGCAAAGTCGGACCTCACTAAACTCACTACAGAAACACGACCAGAGAAGTCGAGATTCCACATGGAGGGATATAGAGGCACTCAACACCCCCAAAGAGGGGAAGAGCCCAGAAGAGGCTGACGGTCCCATGTTATTCCTCAAATCTCGAGAGAGGTATGAATGAAAAACGGGTAAAGAAATGGTAGAAAAATTTTCCCAATCCTTCTCAGAGGGTAGAAATTCCTTTTTTATTGATGCAGACAGGAGCCTGGAAACTTGAAAAGATAGCTGCTCTTATGCTTTTATGTATTGCATGGGGGTGACTCAGGAGGAGGAGGAAGCCCTTGCATTTTCCTGGTTCTGTGCCATGATCCTATCTGGTAAGGGTGTGGCCACGGCCATTCATTGAAGTACTGACTGTGGCTGCTTCCACAGCATTACAGCTGACTTCAGTAATTGTGACAGAAAACATATGGCCCACACAGTCCCCCCCCCCAATATTATCTGTACCTTTGTGGAAAAAGTTTTGCTATAGGAAAGTGCTCTCAAGTGTCATAAAGGCCTGGGCAATCACAACTGGCAGAATAGAGTCCACAGGCTCGGAGACTTCCTTTACCAGGAAGGACCAGGACACTCAGACCAACACAGGAAGGGATGGGGACTCATAAAAACATAACTGCAATTAGATTTTCTATAAGCTGTGCAGGGCTGAACTCGATTGAATTGATTTAGAAAAACAAAGCATCAGTATAAATCATTCATTGCACACTCTCTGATACCTCATACCGGTGGGCTTGATCATTCACACAGGAGTATTCTACAACAGGGGTGGAGGACAGGTGGCGGGGAGAGAGTTCTAAGTGTCAGACGTGAAGACAGGCCGCTGAGGGGCAGAGTTCACTCCACAGGCTGTTGGTGACCACTTCCGGAACCCCTAAGCTACACTGGAAGGAAGAATGTGGGCCAGGCAAAGAACACACAGTTCCCCTTCGGCCAGCCCCCAGGGATGCCTAGCCCTACCCCTGCTTCTCACCTGTGGTCCCGTGGCGTGAGAGAGACATGGGGAGGTAGGGCGCTCTCTAGCTCCCACTCTTGTACTTTGAAAGTCAGGGAGAAAATTCATCCTGATTCAGTAGTATGTTATATTTTTCTGGTTCCGTTTCTTCACTTACTATTAGTGGACTTTTTGCTTACTTCCAAACCTCCCTAGTTATTCTGGGAGAACCTAGAGTTCACAAATACTGTCCTCCTAACTTCTACCACTTGTTCACACTGCTACTTATAGCTGTCAGTGACTTACCCCGCTATTGTCCCCACTGAGCTTCTGAAGCCACCAGCCCACTCATGAGCTTATGGCTTCCTCTGTGAGGTTAAGCTGGCACTTGCACTGCCATTGACAACTTTGGTGCGAGTGGGGACTCTGCTAATGACCACAAGTCAAGAAGTATCAGCACAAAAGTATGCCAGAGCCACTCTGTTAAAGCAAGGAGGATCCTTTTCTCTCATTTTTGTTCCTTTAGGTTTGGAGCATCCTTGTGGTCCCAAATGGCTCCTAGGAATTTCATGTTCTTACACCCAACAGTCATTGGTTAAAAACCTCTGGGGAAGCACAGAGAAATGGTATAAAAGGATCCCAGGGGATCTGGGAGGAACACTAACATTGTCCGCTGCAGTC
Source organism: Micronycteris hirsuta (assembly GCA_004026765.1). Classification (NCBI taxonomy): domain Eukaryota; kingdom Metazoa; phylum Chordata; class Mammalia; order Chiroptera; family Phyllostomidae; genus Micronycteris; species Micronycteris hirsuta. Next base: position 93,366 of record PVJI01003980.1, read on the forward strand.
ATCGTCATTGTCATCATCGTTTCCTCAATGCTAGCGTTTATCCAGCACCATACTCCAGGTGCAGCACAATTTTACATGCATTGTCTTATTAATCTTCACAACTACCCCCGTTTTACATATGAGCAAAGTGAAGGTGGCATAGATTAAAACCTTGCCCATGCACACTTACAGCTTCGTGCATTCTGAGCATCCAGAGGTCTTGAAGGCAACAGTGGTGAAGGAAAGACAATGGTAGAGGAAAATTTTGTGGACGTCCCCATAGGACTGGGTCAGAATTCGCTGAGGTTGCGGGTCCCTTTCTGTCTGCACTTAATTCCTTTTGAGAGTGGAGAAAAGCAAACAAATAAAACGTCTCCCATTTGACCTCTGGGGAGTCCTGCATGTCTAGGTCCTGCCTGTGGATGTCTAACTGTGAGCGGGGCCGGGAGTGCAATTAGCTTAGCAGGTCAAGGAGGAGATGAACTGTGAGAAACTAAGCAGCGCTGATGGTCAGCAGCTGCAGATGCTTAGCTAGAGAGTCCAACACAGCCTCTGTCATTAGACAAAGAGGGTCTTGGAACTGTCGTCTTTGAATTGTCAGGGATGGGACAGTTTACATTAAATTTTCATCACTGCTTCAACCAAAGAGCTCACTGGATAAGGAAGTAAATGATTTAATGAGAAAGAAAATATTTCCGTACATAGAATTTCATTCTAAAAACTGTCAGGAAGTGATTTCATAACAATTCTCAAACTTTGCAGCCCACCCAGGGACGCCATTTAGTCAGACAGCTAATGGGCATTTGGGGGTTGAGACCTAGGGGTCATGATAGGATTAATTCCCTTTCCCTGAGAAAGAGCCAAGGAACCCTCCCCCTTCTCCCCAAGAAGCATGGAGTTGTGCCACAGAGGCCAGTAGACAATTGAGCATCTGTCTGGTGGTCTAGTTGTAATCGGAGCCCTTAAGACCATAGCTTGTTGACCCCTGAAATTCTACCTACTGACCTGGTACGATGGGCTATTACTTTTGCCTCTTGGAGTTTGAGTAGCCTTGTCTGTAAGAATGGTGCAATGGCCCAGTGTTCAGGAGGAGTGTGTCAGAGGGACACTTTTCCTTCTAATTATCCCTCACATGTTCCACCGGGCCCCACTTTTCCTCCTAGTGGGACTGCTAGCTTTGATACTGGACTAATCCCTAGGCAGCTTTGCAGTAAATATCATGGCTCCTCTGAGCATTGCACTGGGCCTCAGAAAGAAGACCCAGATTGTACCAAATTAGCTACAGAGCTGCCCAAAGTCACTGTAATTCTCCCAGCTGGATCTTACCTGTACCTGTGCTGAGGGCCCTTGGTTGCTCCATCCTCAGTGCCACACTGCCCTCCGTGAGAAGCCACGGTTCATCTTCCTGGGACTGGCAGAGTGTTGCTGGAGCTATTTCCTCTTATGGAAGCCAGGATTTTCCAAATCACCAGTGCACTTATGGTTCCTGTGGACTCATGATTCTACAAATCCAGCGTGCATTGGAGCCACCTGGTGGGCTGTTCCATCACAGATGGCTGGGCCCAGCCTCAGAGTTTCCGATTCAGTCTGTCTGGAATGGAACCCCAGGATCTGCATTTCTAACAGCTGCTGGTTTAAAGAGTGAACTTGGAGAATCTCTGAAGAGAGGAAAGTTTAGACATAAGTGGCAAACAGAATGCAGTATGCTGCAAGTTTCATTCAGGCACCCCTTCGAGGTAACACAGTTTAGGTCCCAGATCGCCCTGCCGAGACAAGTGTCACAGTAAAGCGAGTTGTAATCTTTTTGTGGGTGGAATGTCTTGCCTCCAATTTGTGAAAAACGCAGCATCTGTGAAGTGCAATAAAGCAAAGTGCAATAGAATAAGGTATGCCAGTATTCATAACGCAGATTGCGGGGGAAGGAATAATTAATTGTTGACCAAGCATTGGGTGGGTTGGGTGAGGAGCATGAGGATTGGAAAACTCTGATGATTCTATTAGCTTGACCTCTCACATTCCAGATTCTGGGGAATGTCATCAATAGTAAGTATTCCTACACTAGAAATGTGAACATAACCCAAGTCTTGTAGCTGAGGCATGAGAGCCAAATCCAGTCAATTCTACTCCTCAATATCTCATAAATCTGCCTGGTTTCTTTATCCAGCTGCTATTTCCCTGTTTACCCTCTCTCCTTACCTCCTACTGTAACAGTCTCTTAACCACTCCACTGCCTCTCCTTACAATCAAGTCTCCATGCAGCTATAGAAACCATGATTTGATTTGATTTTTAAATTTTATTTATTTTTAGAGAAGGGGAAGGGAAGGAGAAAGAGGGGGAGAGACACATCAATGTGTGGTTGCCTCTCACATGCCCCCCACTGGGGACCTGGCTTGCAACCCAGGCACGTGCCCTGACTGGGAACTGAACTGGTGACCCTTTGGTTTTTAGGCCCACACTCAACCTACTAAGCCACACCAGCCAAGGAAGAAACCATGATTTTAAATGAAACCTTGCTCACCTGTTTATATTACTTTCAAATTAATTGAACATTTATTATGAAATTAAGTTCTAGAAGGTGTGCTTCTCACACTCTCCTGGACATTTCCATTCTCAGAAAACCATTTGCTTGAATACTATTCTTGCCAACTAAATGTTAAGCATCTCAAGAGCAGGGATGGCGTCTTTCTGTATTTCTAACACAGAGATAGTCATCATAATTGAAGTAATAAAAATAATGTGCTAAGCACTTTATGCTCATTACCTTTCCAATGTAAACTAATTGCAAATTAGACATCGTGAACCTCACTTTTCAGACAAGGATTCGGAGGCTTGGAGAGGTGGAGTAAGTTAGGATCACACAGCTAATAAAGGGCCATGTTGAGGTGTGAAGCCAGGTCTGCCGGATCCGAGGCAGTATCATCGCAGACACTCCTTCCGCACAGTGCTCAGAGATGACGTCATTCTTTGCTGCCAGGACAGACCTGCTGAGAATCTGTGCGAGTCGGCCTGGCAGAGGAGCCGTCCTGCAGCGCCCTGCGTTCCATGTTCTCTCCCGCGTCTGCACCTCTGCCTGCCATGCCCTTCCCACACGCTTTGTTTGCTCACTTTTTAGGAATTACTTCGGGCGCCCCCTCCTGGAGCCTTGCTCTCCCTCCCCAGTGTTTCTATAGCCTTTTTTTGAGTCTATTTTGAAACGTATCACTTTACTAGTCTGACACCCCATGGAGCTTTTTGGGGAAAACTTGTTTTACATGCCTAGAATAGACTACATGAACTAGTTAGGGTATTTTTGGCTTCGAGGAACCACCATCCCAGCTCAACGTGGCTTCAATGAACAGAAAATTAATAGGCTCACCTAACTTGAAGTTCAGCTCAAAAACGTCTGCAGAGATTTTATGAAAACTAAGTATTTCATACACTCTCATATGCACCAACTAATTGATTGCATGTGCAGCATAGAGTACGCACTCAGACAGGAGTTCCCACTACCTGGGATATTTTATTTTTATTTATCCATATCTGGATCACATATATAAAGATTATTTATAAAAACTGCAATTCTAACTGGATTTTTTTTTTCTCTATTACCTAGGACAGTGTTTCTCAAAGACTGGGAACCACAGACTTCAAAATCGTATGAGGCACTTGTTAAAATGCAGATAATAAGTTGGCGGAGGGGGCACTAGCATTCCAGGGAGTGGGATTGAGCAGCCTTACTAAAAGTTCTGCAGGTAATTCTTATTCCCGTCCCTCTCCTCCTTTCCCACTCAATGATGGAATCATAACCCTTATTATGTCTGGGGAAAGTGTGTGAAATTATCCAGTTCACTCAATTCCCCTCTTTACAGGTGAGAAAACTGAGGCTCAGGGAAATCTAGTGAAGTGTCCAAGGTTAGCAAATTAGTGGCAGAGCGGAGCTTCCCTGATTTACTCTCTACCTTAATTTGGTCCATTTTTACCTTGCTATTTCTCTACTACCATGGCCAAGCTAATTCTGTGTTTGACAGATCAAAACAAACTTAGATTGACTAATAGAAACACATACCCTTGCCCTGGCTGGTATAGCTCAGTGGATTGAGTGCAGGCTGTGAGCCAAAGGGTCGCTGGTTTGATTCCCAATCAGGGCACATGCCTGGGTTGTGGGTCGGGTCCCCAGTGTGGGGGCCACGTGAGAGGCAACCACACATTCATATTCGCTCTTTCTCTGTCTCCCTCCCTTCCCCTCTGTTTAAAAATAAATAAGTAAAATCTTTACAAAAAAGATTAAAAAAAGAAATATATAGCCTTTATGACATGTTTGAAACTGTATCAAGCACTTTTCAGTGATATCACATTTAATACTTCAAAAAATCTTCAGAGGAGGTGTTATAATGATACTCACTTTACAGATAAACAGAAGCACAGAAAAGTTAGTAATTCAACTGAGGTCCAAAAGCTAGAAGGTGATGCTGGGATTCAAACCAGCCTGACTCTGCCTTGACTCCCGCCTGCTCTGCCTCCTCTGGGGAGGGCACACACCAGCCTATCTCAGTTCCTATTCTAACCCACCAATGTGGCAGAGTCTCTGCAGCTGCAGGCTTTAAAGTCCTACTCCACTTCCTGTGCTCCGGTCTTCAAGGATGGCAACTGACGTGGTGTGGAACCGGTTTTAGCCTTAGTAAGACCATGGCTCCAAGAGGAGGCAGTTAATTGTTAAACTCCAACTGCAATTATTACTCCCTATATCTCCACATTTTATAGTTAGTTAGTCTTAGTGCTCAAGGGACAAAAGGGAAGGGATTGAGAGTCACGCTGCCTGGCCCTGGGATCTGGGCTTAAGAACTGCCTCCATGGTTTCATCAGCTCTACGTCATTGATTAACTTGCTGATCCCCTCTGACCCTCAATAGCTTCTGGCATGTTCTCCACCACATTTAAATTTGTTGAAATCCTCACTCTTTCCTTACATCCCAGCTACTCAAAAGTGTGGCTGGAGGATCAGTAACACAAGCATTATCTAGAGCTTGTTAGAAATGCAGAGTCTCAGACCCCACCCATAACCCATTTATTTAGAATACTCAGTATAACTGGATTACCCGGGGATTCCTATGGACATCAAATTTTGGGAAGCACCTCTTTAAGGTACTTCTGCAAGTCCCTAACGCTTACCTGGATTGAACCCCAAGTCCGCAATCTGCCAGCTATAACCTGGGCCAGTTCTTTAACCCCTCGGTCTCAGCTGCCTCACCTGCAAAATGAAGATGATTTAGATTGTCCAATTCTTGTGAGCACTAAACGAGAGTGCAGAAACGATCAAACACAGAGTTAATAGTCAAAGAATTCATTATTATCCTCAATCTACCATCAGTGATTACAATTTTGCCTCTTGAATATTGCACTTTGGTTTTCATGTCCTCCTCTTCAGTGCTAGTCCCTGAAGGCAAGTACTTTGTCCTCGGGATGGTGGGCTCCATGCCCTTTCGAAGTTGTTCAATGTTTATTTATCTAGTTTAATGCTTGTCAACTGTTTCGGGTTATTTTCTACATGCTTGAAGGCCTCTTATGTCAGAGAAGCAGACTAATTCTTTGTATTTCATGAAAGTTCCTACATTGTGTAGAATCTTCAAAAGAGCACAACATATGGGCAAAGGCCCTAATTAAACACTTGTTGAAAGTAAATTAGTTAATTAGAGTTGACCGCTACTTCCCACAGAGGGTAATCAACACGAGGTCTGTGGAGAGCACCGACATCCTGTGCGGGCAGAAGCAGGGCTTGTTTTCAGGCAAAAATATGTCCTTTAATAAATGCTTTTATGTGCTTCATCCTGTCCCTATTAGAAAACGAAAATCACTGAGTCCACATACACAAAAAATGGTAGTAACATGAAGGTAGCTTCTAACATCAAGGTCCCATTCACAAGAGGTATTAGCATTTCCCCCCAAGGACGAGTAATTGGGGGAGTTAGAGACTCAAGGTTTCCTTTTGTCGTATTTTATAAAGAAAGCTCAATTCCGAGCTGGACCCTTACTAGGAATAACTGAGGAAGTAACTGGAATATGGCATCAGTCACTGGAATTTGCCTGATACTTGACGGAGTGGGCTGAATTTCTGGATATTTCTCGTCAGGGGTCGGGGGATGGGAGAGACGTGTTATTTTACCAGTCCAATAACACTTTTATTTTTGTCAAAATCAAGGGTCGACACCAACAAATAAAAAGAAATCCTGATTTAACCAGCTCAAAAACAAATCGAGGATCCAGTTCAGATAAAATTCCAGCTAACCTGAGTCCTCGTTCGTTTACTCTTCACACTAAGCTCGGGCCATTTCTGAGGTTTCCTGATTTATGTTTATTTTCATCTGGGCATGTAGTTTGGGTTTTGGCTAGTACCGGCAATGGAAATACCATGAGGGAAAAAAGTTACTCTCAAAGCGTTTGGCCTTAACCAAACCTGTTGTTTCAAGAAATTGAAGTTTTGACATTAGATTTTGTGGCGAGGAACTGCCAAATAGTGCTGGTTTCAGTCATAATAGAGCAATAAACGAACACTTTCCCCCTTCTGTCTGGCCTAGTGGGTGATGACTGGGAGCAAGGGGAGTCCCAGAGCTGAAACTTGGGAATCAGGATTGGTTTGTCTCAGTCACAAAATCGGTCTGTCTTTAACACAATGAGCACCCCTTAATACTAGAGGCATTTAAAAGGGCATTCTTATTCTATAGGGTGGCCCAGTCCTTCACTTCCCCACCCCATTGAACATCCTGTTTTTTTAACCTCTTCCCTCCCTCCCTTCTTCCCTTCCCTCCTTCCTTCCATCCTGTCATCTTTTCTTCCCAATTTCTTTCTTTCCACTCTCTTTCCCTTCCTTCTTTTCTTCCTTTTGTTTTCTTTCTTTTTTTTTTTAAGGACTTTTCAGTGAGCTCAAAGGCAAAAATAATAGCTCAGATTAGGAATAGAGCCACTTAATAGTTTTATTGGGGGTGGGGTAGTGTGTGTGATTTATTACAGTTTGCATAAAACGTCGTTTTAAGGTTGTCTTAGGATGAAAGATGACTGCATCCTAAGTTGAAGGAGCTGACTAGGTGAACAAGGGGTGAAGAGGGGGACACTGTACCAAGATAGAGGCATGGCAGTCCCCTTACCTGACAATCTTGATGGTTTCGAAAATGTTTACGTATTTCCTGCTTGTCAGAACAGCTACATGAAGTTCGATTTGAGTTGCTGTTCACTTCTCCCAGCCACAGAGACTTTCTGTTTGAAACCACAAATCTATTTGTACCGAGAAAGCAGCCCCATGGCTTATGAAACCCTGCTATTTCATTGGCGCCTTTTCAGCTTCATGTTCTTCCATTAGGAACTGGTTCTTCAATTAGGGGTGAAAAATGCAAATGAAATGTGTCTCCTATTTTTTTCTCTCCAACATGGAGAAATTTCAGGAGCTGAAGAAAGCTCAAGTGTGTGTCTTATGTTTTCAATCCACTTGCTTGTGTCTCTAATATTTAAACAAATGACAGTCAGTTTAGATAAGAACAAAGATATTTTTAAATAGGAAGGAAACCTCTTCATTTAGGAGGATAGGTAAAAAAAATGAAATAGAGATTATTCACTATTAGAGTCAGGCTGTTCACAATATTCGTGTTTAAAAAAATGTGTGTGTTTTGCTGAGTTTACATTTTATGATTTCCTAGGACAGCCTAGCATGAAAGGTGATTGTTTTAAGCAATTGTACCTACCTAATCTGTATTGTATTCTTTCAGTTCTGACTTCCTTTTGCAGCTCCTCTTACACCCTGTTCTTGACAAACCTCTGATTGGCAGACCCAGGGCTTTGCTGAACTTAGACAGGGATGAGTTGGTGAGAAACCGCAGTTCCTCAGTAACAGTGATATCTCTCTCTAGGTTCCTGAGGAATATAAGCGTTTTGAATGTGCAAGAGAGATTTCCAATAGAGCTGAGTTCCCTCCAACACAGCCTTGGGTGTCAGCTATAGTCTTACTATAAGAGGTTACAGGAAGCCTTGAATTAGGCACACTGGCCTCACAACCTTTTGCCGGAAACATCCCCATCCCAGAGAAACCTAAGTGCACCCGCTGTGATAAACCTGGCTTTTCGGTGGGTCGAAGTCCTGATGCATTGCTCCAGGGACTTCTCTGGCACCATTCACCTTGGTTTAACGTCAGAGAGATTTTATTTTTCTTCTTGCCTTAAAGATTGTCAACATACTGCTGTGTGAGCCCAGAAAAGCAAAGTTTTGAGTTCCTAAGTATGATATTTGGTAAACATTTTTAGGACTAATTTCAAAAACAGTCAGTATACCAACATATTATTTTAAACGGTAGTTCCTAGAATAATTTTTTTTATAATAATCAGGACCAAAAAATAGAAGTTTCAGATTACCTGATTTTATTATAGAGGGGATATTAATTCAAATGACCCCAAGCCTCTGATGTAACTCCAGAAACCACAGGTAGAATGAAAGACGGTGCAGCGGAAACTGGCTCAGGAGAGCAAGGAGCAGCCGCGATGAACGAGTCTCCGGGCTCCTCCTCATGGGAGCGGCCCGCTCCACCTGGAAAACTTCTATCCAAAATCGCCGTTATTGCTGTTGCTCTTGTTTTTCGATTCCAAGGCAACAAACATTAACAGAGGACCTACCCTGTGCCAGAAACACTGCTAGCTTTTAAATGATATATTATCTTATTTCATCCTCACAACCATGGTCTGTGGTGGGTTACTCGTTAGTTCCTCATTATTGTCATTACTGCTTGCCATTTCGTGGATGTGAAAAGGGAGGCTTTGTGACATTAGTAGATGGCGAGCAAAGGGCAGACTCCAGATTGGAGCCCAAGTCTGATTCCAAGTTTAGGGTTTCAGTGCATCTATAGCCGCCTTAGAAAGTGGTTTCTGGTTTTGTAACAATGGCATAAAGATTGAGTAGTCTGTGGGTTTTATAAAGGAGAACTTAAAGATATCGCCAAGGTTTCAACATGAGTATATTCTCCACTACTCTTTTGGCAAATACTTAAAATCACTAAAACTGTGTGTGTGTGTGTGTGTATGGTGTTGGTGGTGGAAGGAAGATCCATTCATGCTAAGCACTGTGTTAGGTACCAGGTGCTAGAAATAGAACAAGATACACTCTAGCAGGAAAAATACAGTAAGCAAATATAGTTGTGATAGGTATCATGTAGGAGAATAGTTTTCTTTAAAACTGCATAACATTACCCAGAGATCCAAACTAATTTGGAAAATGATGGGAGAACTTTCAAAAGACAGTGATATATAAGGGAATACTGAATGCGAAATCAGGAGTAGGAAATGCAAGAAATGAGCAACAGTTCCAGCTGGGTGGTTCAGTTGGTTAGAGCATCATCCTGTACACCAAAATGTTTCAGGTTCAATCCCCTGTCCGGGTGCTTAGGGGAGACAACCCATTGATGTTTTTCTCTCCCCTTCCTCTCTTTCTAAAAATCAATAAGTATGTCCTCAGGTGAGGATTTAAAAAAAAAAAAAGGGGGGGGCCCTCTCCAATGTGGCTCAGTTTGTTGGAGCATCATCCTGTAGACCGAAGGGTCACAGTTGGATTCCAGGTCAGGACACATGCCAGGGTTGAAGGTTTGGTCCTGCTAAGGGCCTGAATAGAAAGGCAGCTGATTGATGTTTCTCTCTCTCTTCCCTCCTTCATCTCTAACAGGTGATGGAAAGATATCCTCAGATGAGAAAAAGAAAAAGAAATAAAGAAATGGGCAGCAGAATTTTTGCAAGAATTTTTCTCCCTCATGCTATCATCTTCTTCCCTAGCAGCTCACAGAAACAGTTTGGTTTGTGATGTGATCAAATCTGCCCCACTCACTCCTGTCTCCCTTCAGACTTCCCCACTAGCTCAGCATGACTTCTACACTACAGGGGAGGTCTAGGAACCAATATTTTGAATAAAACGAAATAAAGGAAGCCTTGGAAAATTTAAACACCTTTTTCCCAAAGTAAAGTTTGGCAAGCACATCAAATGTACCACCTCTACCTTTAAGAAAGTATCAACATTTAGCTTAATTTTCATTATATTTCTCAAGTCTATAAATCTCCATTGTACATTTTCCACAGAATGCATATTAATTCCATTGATATTAAAGAGTACAAGAAGCGCTCTGACCCACCAAATGGGGAAATCAGAATGTGAGGAAAGAGTGGCCAAGACGCAAAGTTTCCATTCTCTTCCAAAGGAAACCAAATGAGAAAAATAATACATCATAAAAGCCAGAGTTCTGATTACAATTCTGGAAATAGGGATGAAATAGGATATTTTATTTCTTTAAAAAAATGTGCCTTGAATTCCCTGCCGAATCTAAAACATTATGCAGAGTACAATCTATCACCCATCTAATCGGGCTTATCAGTATATCCTCCGGGGCTCCCGAAACACCTGGGGAGATGTTTGGAGAAACCAAATTAGGGGCCTTTGTCTGGGTCTTGAGTTAGGCTGATTAGTCAGCTGTTTAATATAGACCTCCCTCTACTCCAAATTCAATTTCCACAAAATGTCTTCAGTCTCGATTTTCCAAAGATAGATGCTTTCCCCGTAGTGAAGTCTCCAACGTAGCTGCAATGCCGTGCTGGAGATAGTGGGTGGGCACCCAGGAGTCCTGCCTTGTTCCCTAATTGGTTCAGTCAGAAAATCTTAACCATGACCTGAACGTTAGAATTATTCGAGCAGCATTTTAAAAATCCCCACGCCCCTGTCCCAGCACCAGAGACTGACTTAATGTCATTGGGCAGCGATAGTTTTTAAAAGGTCTCCCAGGTGCTTTTAATACACAGCCGGGCCTTTACCAGTTCAGCCTTCATTTTCTCATTTCTAAAGTGAAACGATTCCTGAAGCACTTTATTTTCTTTCATTAAGCAAAGTAGATATGACTTATGCATGTGGTCATGGTTTGGACATTTTCATGTTTGTCCCATTGTTAATGAATGCTGATTATTTATTAACTGATGACACTGAACTTGAGTTACCCTATATTTTGCCATGTATAATGCACACCCACATTTTTGGCCCAAACTTTCAGGAAAAAAAATCTTTTGTTTTAATTTTTTAATTCAATTTATTTTATTTATATTTAGAAATAAAACCAATTATCATATTCCAGGGTATTACTTTGCATACAGTTATCATTATTGCATTCTAGAGCTATGCTTTTAATGCATATGCATAAATAAAAGAATTAAAACATTTATATAGATATGAAATTAAACTACCCATGTATAATGCACATCCTTATTTTTCCCTCAAAAATTTGGGCAAAAAAGTGCACATTAGACATGGCAAAATGCGGTAATATTCGTTCTGCGGGAGTCTCTATCTGCTCTCTTCCTACTTGGACTCAATAAACATCACAACAGCTAACACTTATTGTGTGTGTGTTTGTGTTGGGCACTGTGTAAGGCAGTGTTATTGAAAGTATGGCCAGCACACCACTGCATGCAAATTGCTACCGGTGTCAACATATATAAAACTTAAAGTGCCTGGAAACTTCTGTAGTACTTTGAGCTTAGATTGTGTGTGTGCACATTTGTAATTTCTAATTCATTTTATTGCATTTTTAAAATGTCTCTTCCATGGCTGCTTGGGAACTTTAAAATCCCCCCAAGTTTCACCATAGCTGGTGTGAGAGGCAGTGTCATCAAACCCCATGGTGTGATCTAATTTTTTTTTTTAATTTTACTTGTTTCTTTTTAGAGAGAGGGGAAGGGAAGAGAAAGGGAGAAAAGTATCAATGTGTGGGTGCCTCTTGAGCGCCCCCTACTGGCCTGCAACCTAGGCACGTGCCTTAACTGGGACTAGGAACTGGCAACCCTTGGCCTGAGCTCAATCAACTGAGCTACACCAGGCAGGGTGGTATGATATAATTTAACCCTTGTCACTAATTCCTATGAAGCAGTTGACCATTTGACAACGGAAGAAGCTTAAGTTGGAAAGAATTTGTTTAAGTTTGCCTTATTAGTAAGATCTGTAAGTCAGAAGAATTTGAGCCCAAGAAGTCTGATCTAGAGTCCAGAGCTGAGGGAGTAGAAGAACATGGAAGTGACTTCCACTGGACTTGGGTTGGGCAGTGCAGCCATGTGGGAGAGTCCCGGAGCCAGGAAGGGCCACATTCACACGGTATGACTCAAAACATTGTTTTTATCCTTTACACATAATTAAAATTGGCCCCAGCTTTGTGAGCATTAGTTCAGCTACTGTAAGTTTGAAGTTTGACTTGTCTGTGTATTTATAAAACTAAACAGTTAAATGAAAAGAGATTTTTAACTGGGAGAATGGCCTTTATGTGGCAAGTCTGAGGTTGTTTGTTTGTTTGTTTGTTTTGTTTTGTTTTCTGCCATCAGCAAGAAGATGTTAGTTAAAGAAAGTAAAGAAGTCATTTTTCTGCATACTTTGGTCACTTGCATGTTAAATTTTAAGCCTGCTAAAGGAGGTGCACTGGGCCTTTTAAATCCTTTCTTCATACTCTGGGTAGGAAGAAATAGCTTTTGGAAGAGTTTCTAAGACTTTCAGCCCTGGAGAAAAACAGAGTTTTTACCTTAAGATATTATCATATGTCCCCTTCAGAACTTTACATTTTACCCAGAATATGTAAGATAAAAATTAATAAATTTCCTCTTTTAAAATTTATTTCAATGTACTTAATTCAATATTAAAAATGTGTCATTTATTTTAATATATTTAATATATTTAATATTTAAATAACATGTTTACCATCATAAGTGGTAATTCACAAGTAAGAAAAATTAAATCCAGCCATTTTTATCTTACATCTATTAGGTCATTGTTTAAATCAAGTGTTCTCTCCACACATAAAACTGTTCAGATTTGGTTTACATACATATTTTCAGAAATGTAGCTGTTATGCAGAGTGAGATGTATTTGGATTATCAAGAGCATCGAAAGAAGGAAGGCAATAAAATGTCAAGTGGCACATGAATACTATTATGGAAATATGGAATACGTACTGAATTTCAGAATCAGGATGACTGGCCTCTGCATTTCTCCTAGGTGTGGACACGGGAAGTCGTCAGAATCACCGTGTCCTGGTACCTAGGGTCCCAGTGACCCACTCCAAATCACGTTGTCTCACAGCACACAGGCAGCTCACCTGAAATCTATACATGTTTTAGTCTTGGGTTGTCTTTTAGTCATTAGATAATAATAAGTAAATTTAATTTTATAATGAATGCTTGCCAGTTCCTTGCAGTGCTACAGATGACAAAATCAATAAGCCGGTGATGGAAGACAGCAGTCCTGTGAGGCCACAGGAGAGTGTGGCCTCGCCCGGGAGCAGCTCGGCTTTCCCTGAGGTGGGGCATCCCTGCAGGGCACCGGGGCAAAAACACACGGTCAGAATGGAAAGAGAGTCGTCCCTTCGCAATCATTTACTAAGCATCTGTTTTTGCGCCTGTCACAGAACTGGGTAATGGCTGGGAAAAGGAGCATGAAAAATGGCTGTGGCCTTCAGGTGAGGCAGAATCTTTTCTTTATGAAGAAAGAATTGTAAAGCCCCGTGCCAAGCCTACGGCTGCATTCCTCATAAACAGCTCGAGGAGGAACGAGGCCTTGGGCAAACCACTCGACTCCTTGGTTTCCTCACTTGTAAAAATGGGGATAATTCCATTTCCCACAGAGCTGCAGCAAGAAGTCAAATGAGCTAATGTGTAAAAACTGCTTTTAAAGTGTAAAGTGGTGTTTTGATTTTTATTAATCACCTTAAAATATCTGAGGGCTATGACAACACTCCCATAAGTACTCACAATTAACTAGGGCTGGGAGGCAGAAGGTTGAGCTTCCCCTGGGATGATGTGTAGTGAATTTGGGGGGCTGCCACCTCACATCCCCACACCCCTCTGATACAGCAGGATGAGGATGTCACTGGCTCAGTGCAATGGCAGTACTGCAAATCACTGCACCTCGTAATGCTAAACCGTTTCCCTCTGCCTTTCCCCTTGCCTGTTGTCTCAGTCAGCACGGGCTGCCTTAACAAAATATTATGCCTGCGGGTGGCTCAAACAGCAGCAACCTACTTCTCACTGTTACGGAGGCTGGGAAGTTCAAGATCAAGTGCCAGCAGATTTATTTACTGGTGAAACCCTCTTCCTGGCTTGCAGCTAGCCATCTTCTTACTTTGTCAATGAGAGAGAGAGAGAGCGCGCTCTGTTCTCCCTTCTTGTTCTTAGAATGACACTAGTCCCTCATAGTAGCCCCACTCTCATAACCTCTTCCAAACCACTTAATTACTTCCCAAAGCCTCTCTGTCCCCATTTGGGGGCTTCAACATATGAAAATTTGGAAGAACGCATTCAAGTCTATAACACTTTTCCAGTAGGTCTGTGAAGCACACACATCCTTCAAGCACTGTATCTCTAAAAACTTTCTTTACCCATTCAAATAGAGGTGATCATTCTCATTTTGCCCACCAGTGAAAGCACTACGTCCATCTCCCTACATTATCAATATTGACTCAATAGGTATTCATTGTTATTATCTTGTACAAGATACTGTTGTCTTTTTTGTCTTGGTCTTCACGGCTCCGAGCATCATAATTGCACACCCTTTGCAAACAGTTGATACATGTTCATAAAATGAATGCTAGAAAATGTCTCACTAGGCAGTTACAAAAAAGAGTGAAGAATAAGCTCATTAAGTGGCATAGGGGCCAATCAACCATATGTTTATCAACCATAGTAACTCATGAGAATAGGATTGGAGAAAAAAATCCCAGGAATTTTTCTTGAAGATCTGTAGCATTGGAGATATACCAGGAGGAAGTCCTGGGAGGTAATGTCCAAATAGTATTTAGAACAACGACACCTTAGGAATGAGAGCCCTCAATGTATTCAGCCGGATTTTGAACAGGAATGCAGATTGCCTTTTAGTGCTAGGCACTCCTGCTAAATGAATGTTGTTTTGTTTCAAACTCCAGTATGGGCTCAATGGAGAAGCATTTTTATTCACTGGGTGTTCAATTAAAAATACCTCTGGAAATGGCTTGTTCAATTTGTCCAAACCTGCTTCCTGTGCTTCTCCACCAGCAATTTGTATCATTGAAATAAATATTCCCAACAATGTGAGCTCCATGTGGCGTGCTCCCAGAGTGTAACCCTCCTAGCAGGGCCCTGCTAGGCAGTCTGTAGTTTAGCACTTTTTATTGGCAGCTAAAGGAAAGAATGTGGTCGTCTAGCTGCCTTCTGCCCACGCCCCACTTCTTCCCCCTCCCTAACCATCAAGCCTGCTGTAGCGGTTCAGCCCTGGAATAGGAAAATACTGCAGTCGATTCAGGCCATTCGAGCAAGAAGTGAGTGACAGTGTGTGAGATGGGAAACAAACGGACAGTGCCTCAGCACCTGAGAGCAGAGAGATCAGGCCAAGAGGAGATTTTGGCAATGGGGAAGTTGCTCTCTTGGAACACGTTAGAATTTCCAAGAAACAAATTAAATGTGATTTAAGGAAAATGGGTGTGTTCCTCTAATCTAGCCATAAAGAGAAAATTGCAACCAGGGTTCAGTGCTGCAGATGGGCCCCGTGGTGGGCTCCACCACACATGTCATCGCTTTTCCCATGAAAGATTATGGAATGCCATCCTGGTGTGTTCATTTATTGGTTCAGTTGGTTGTATTGGTTTGCCTGTTTGTTTTCGCTTCATAGCTTGAGACTTTCGGGACATGCACTGCTGGATTCGAGTTCCCAAAGTCCAACGAATGTGCAGAAGACAGGTGACATGAATAGATTTTATCTTTTTCTAAACTTTTTAATTGACGTCAGCAGCAGGCTTGGCATTGATCCCACTTGCGCTAAATGGCCCTGAACAGGCAGGCCCTCATCTCCCACTCTGGTGGATACTGACTGACTTCCAAATCTCTGCTCTTTCACTGTTTGGCCCACTTGACCTACAGACTCAGTCTCACTTCAGGCACAGGGACTGGCCCTTCCTCTGTTGGAGGGATTCAGAGGGGCCTGAGTCTGGCCGATGAGGTAACTCAGTGTGAATCAGCTCTAATACTGGTGCATCTTGAGCTTGGGCTCTAATTCCAATAACTGAGTCCTCACCTCCATTTTTTTCTTAATAATCATCCAAAACAGCACATCCTCTGGGCCCAGAGCCCCATTTTTATTTTTGCTCTGCAACCCGTGGCTGCAGCACAGGCTCAACTGCAATCGCCCATGAACCTGACTTCCGGACGCCACTCATCCTCCTTTGTTCAATCACTGCCCAAACTACCTGCTGTCAACAGTGCCTCTGGACGACCTGCTCTGTTTGCTGACTCCCATCTACAGTTCCCACTCTCCTGCGGCTGGGACCAGTCCTCACGCTGCAGCCTCTCCCTGAAGGCAGAGACGGGGTGCCTGGTTTCGGACGTTCTGGCTCATCAGCCCCCTGAGTGATCTCTATGATGCTTTAGGAAAGGCAAGAAGAAGAAAAGGTCCCTGATTTTCACCCACTAAATGGGCTCTTAGATCAAGAGCGGGATGTTGGTAGAGGTTGACTTGCAAGGCCCACCTTTATGGCACAGAGGGAGGGAAAGGAGCACATAAACGCAGCATCCCAGTGCCGCAGATTTGAAGGGAAGGAAGCCTGTGGCAGCAGATCAGGACACACATGAGCTGCCGTTTATCAACCGGGGGCTGCTTTGAGAGTCGATGTAACCACTGACCCAGGAAAAAAACAAAGCTAAAATTCCTCTAGTCTGCATCCAGCCCCACTATGACATCTGACTAGTCCCCCACAAATTTATTATCTTTGCTCTTTTATTTTTTAATTAAATATATTTTATTGATTATGCTGTTACAGTTGTACCACTTTATTCCCCTCTGCCCTGCACACCCCCTCCCACCAGCATTCCCCTCCTTTAGTTCATGCCCATGGGTCATACACATAAGTTCTTTGGCGTCTACATTTCCTATACTATTCTTAACCTCCCCCTGTCTGTTTTCTACTACCATTTATGCTACTTCTTCTCTGTACCTTTCCCCCTCTCTCCCCCTCACTCCCCCACTGATAACCCTCCATGTGATCTCCATTTCTGTGATTTTGTTCCTGTTCTAGTTGTTTATTTAGTTTGCTTTTGTTTTGTTTTAGGTTTGGTTGTTAATAACTGTGTTTTGTTGTCATGTTACAATTCATATTTATGATCTTTTTCTTAGATAAGTCCTTTTAACATTTCTTATAAGAGCATGGTGATGATGAACTCCTTTAACTTGACCTTATGTGGGAAGCACTTTATCTGCCCTTCTATTCTAAATGATAGCTTTGCTGGATAGAATAATCTTGGATGTAGGTCCTTGCCTTTTATGACTTGGAATACTGCTTTCTAGCCCCTTCTTACCTGCAAGGTTTCTTTTGAGAAATCAGCTAACAGTCTTATGGGCACTCCTTTGTAGGTAACTCTCTCCTTTTCTCTTGCTGCTTTTAAGATTTTCTCCTTATCTTTAATCTTGGTTAATGTCATTATGATGCACCTTGGTGTGTTCCTCTTTGGGTCCAACCTCTTTGGGACTCTCTGTGCTTCCTGGACTTCCTGGAAGTTTATTTCCTTTGCCAGATTGGGGAAGTTCTCTTTCATTATTTGTTCAAATAAGTTTTCAATATCTTGCAGTTATTCTTTTCCTTCTGGCACCCCTATGATTTGGATGTTGGGACATTTAAAGAAGCCCTGGAAGTTCCTAAGCCTCTCTTCACTTTTTTGAATTCTTGTTTCCTTATTCTGTTCTGGTTGAATGTTTCTTTCTTCCTTCTGGTCCACACCATTGATCTGAGTCCCGGTTTCCTTCCTGTCACTGTTGGTTCCTTGTACATTTTCCTTTATTTCACTTAGCATGGCCTTCAATTTTTCCTCTAATTTGTGACCATATTCAACCAATTCTGTGAGCATCCTGATTACCAGTGTTTTGAACTGTGCGTCTGGTAGGTTGGCTATCTCTTCGTCACTTAGTTGAATTTTTTCTGGAGCTTTGATCTGTTCTTTTATTTGGGCCATTTTTTTTGTCTTGGCACACCTATTACTGTTATGTAGTGAGGGGCGGAGCCTTAGGTGTTCACCAGGGTGGGTAACCCACATGGTTGTGTTGTGACACTGTCTGTGGGGGAGGGGTCTAGGAGGGAACAGTGCTGCTTGCTCTGTTCTCTGCCAGTTTTCAGTCACTTCTTCCGCTACCCACAAGCAAAGTGGGCCCTTCTGGTGCTGATTCCTGGGTTTGCATACATTCTAGGATCCTGTGGGTCTCCAATGAACTCTCCTGTGAGGCTGGGAGTTTCTCCTTCTGCCTCAACCTCCACAGGTGTTTTTAATCAGAGGCTTTGAGGCTTTGAGGCTTTATTTCCCTGAGCTGTAACCCTGGGTTGTGCAGTCTGTCTCGCTCCCCAGTTGTTCTTCCGGTTTATCCGCACATCAACGTGGGACTGCCCGCTTTGCCAGCCACCACCTTGCTGTGCATCCTCTCCTGTCTCCACCCCTCCTACTAGTCTAGGTGAGTGTTTCTTTAACTCCTTAGTTGTTGGACCTCCATACAGTTCGATTTTCTGTCAGTTCTGGTTGTTTTTTGTTTTTAAATTTGTTGTCCTTCTTTTGGTTGTGCGAGGAGGCACCTATGCCTCCATCTTGGCCAGAAGTCTCATTGCTAACTCTTTTCAAAACTGCCTGTGCGTGGTACAAATTTAAGAAAACAAAAATTGTACAAAGTGAAAAGTAAAATCTTCCCTTCCATCCATGGTCATCCAAGAAGTGTGCTTTTTGATTTTTTCCGTGAACATGTACTATTTTTATAATTAAAACTGTATATTTTAAACATGAATTAGATAAAAATATAGTACAAGCCCCTTCTTTTTTCTGCAACTTCCTTTTATTTTTTGACTTCATCTATGTCAGGCATGTTTCTACATTAGCACCCCATACTATTGACCAAACACTTCTTTTTTTAACAACTGCATAGTATCCCGAGGTCTGGATAATCTGGTCTACCAGCATGCTTTAGATGCTAAACCCAGAAAACTACAGAAGGAAATACACACCACACTTGTTCTGGAGATGAGCTGTGCCAAAGACCAGAGTGGCTGGGCCACCCTGCACCTTTGGCCTGCTCCCGAGAAGAGCAAACATTTGAGAGAATGAACCAAGGAAGGAGAAGAGAAAACCTTTGAATTGAAGACCAGAGGGAGGGGTCTGACAGATTCACACAGGTGGTTTGTCCACGAAAAAAGGATTCAGGCTACTTTCGGGTTGCTTAGAGGTCAGCAACAGAGCCTGGCCTCGCTGAGCACAGTTTCCAGTTCATAACCAGGACAGCATGCTCATGAAGAGGTGAAGTACCATGGCACTTTCTTTTAAGTCATGAGCCAAACAATGGCATGCTTTATAAGAAGAACGAAGACTAGATTTCACAGATGCAAAAGCAAAGCAGTATTACTTCTCGATACCAAAACCCTCAGTTTTTCTAACAGGCAACATTGCTAAGAGCTCAGCCACAGCATTATTTTTTGTTTTTTTGTTTAGGAACCTGAGAAAGGAGAATTTTGTATTGAAAGGAGCAGAGAGCGTATGGTATCTTTTTGTTTTTGCATCAATCCTACTTGAATGGATGTGATGGGTGCCCTGTGGCACCAGCAGCCCCCAAGCTTGGCTTTCGGCAGAAAGCTCTGGAGCGCTCTCTGTTAGCTATCAGTGTGGCTGTGGACGGTATGGAGGGAACAGCCGGCTCTGGCAGGGAGGCAGCCAGCAACGTCATGTTTCATCACTCCTCCGTGCCTTCAAATGTGCTTTTTGTTTGCTGTTTATTGTCACGGGTGACCTTCTGGCTGGAACAGAGTGTCTAAATGTGTTTTCTAAAGTAAGAGAGCAAGGCTGCCAGGAGCGCGCTTGCAGGAAAGTTGTTTCATTTGGAAATGTGAGGAGGAAGGGAAACAGTTTCAAAAGAGTTGAAGTCCAGGGCGAGCAGGTTGCCAAAAGATAGACATTGTGGATGAAGTAAGAGCCTCGCTCCCACAAGAATGGGAGAACAGATGCTCTGTCAGGAAAAGAGGAGATGCTGACAGGAGAGACCCTGTTTTCAACGATAACAATTCTAAGAAAGGGCATTGAAATCGCCTTCATCTTGCCACTGTTTGCAAACCTTGTCTCTATGGGGAGCTTGCGCCTTGCTAAGGCCAAATTGTGTTCAGTTATCTCTAAATTCAGGGAAAACTTCATGGAGGATCCTGAGAGATGGGGGTGAGGGGGTGGGGGGAGAATATTTCTGCACGTAGAATTTCCCTCCATGCCAATTTCAAGTCCTGATGGTTCTAGGCTGGTCACCTGACACACGTCCAGTCCCTTGGACCACATGCCATTAAAGTAGGGAGAAGCTTCAATCCTGCGCTTTATGTGAAAGGGTGCTTGACGGATTTGGGACCAGCTGTTGAATCTAGGTAAAATTGCCACACAGAGCTGGCTTGATTCGTTTTATGAAAGAGAAGACAGCTCATGTTTTATATCGCCTCGGGGAAAAATAAATTCTTTAGTTGCCTTGGAGATTCCAAATTGCATCCACTGCTGAGCACTGTCCAGCCTTTTGGCTTGTTTCTGGGGAGCCTGTGTAAGTAATGTGGCTTTATTTAATTTGGCATAACTTTCTGTTATTGCTGAATATGAGGGAAGTCAGGGTTTTGATAAAGAAATATCATATATTCTGGGAATAGTCAAATGTCAGTGAAACTGAAGAAACGTAGGTGGTGTTAACAGTAAAAATCTTCACATTTTACTCTTAAGAATACTGCTACCACTCATTAAGACAGTGAGGCCATGGAAAATTTATGGGCTTTGGATTTCTATAGAACAACATTCGTCTTCTACGATTTCTTAACTCCAGATCAGCATTTCTTCCTTTGGACAGTGGTGTTTTGTGACGAGCAGCTGAGGTGTTAATCATCAGAACACTTACAACATGCCTCACCAATGGCAGGGGCTCAAAATATCTTAGCTCGCTTTCTTTCCTCTTCTCCTGCCCTCCTGGCAGGTTCTATGACGATCCAGACTATTTGGGTCCTCTTCTCTTTGGACCCAGAATAAGATACAACAGTCAAGCAGCATCCTTTTTTACAAATTTATCCAGTCAATTATTACTGAAAAGAGAGTGGGGTCAAATTATTCGGCTTTCATACCGAAGTATTAAAACTTCACACGGGGGAGCATACCTGTTAAAAGCATGGAGTTTGGAATTGACACATCTTGAGCTCCAACTGGGACTAAGCGAGTTGTTCAAAATCAAACTCGTCATTTGTGTGACTGTGGATAAATTACTTTGCACAAACATGACTTGGAAGAAAGCCAGTACCGCTGTTGTCCATCCCTAAGCATTCATTTAATAAAAACGATATTTACTCTTCTGGGTGCAGAGGGCAGATACAAATCCTCCCTTCATGGGGATGCATGTTTGAGTGGGGATGGACAGATAGAAGCATGTAAACAAATGGATAGAAAAGTAAATTCAAGCGATGCTACATTTGATGACACACACAACTGAGCAATGGGTAAAGGGTGAGTGTGAGAGGGAGACAGGGTGACGGTCCCAGGGGCCTCTCTAGAGAGATGCTGCTTGAGGGAAAAACCTCAGTGATGCTTCGGAGGTGGTCTTCTGAGAAAGGCTGAGTAAGAGAGTTCCATGGGATGGAAGGCCAGGGACCAAGGCACTGGGAATTGAAGGGAAAGAATGCTAGTATGAGCCAGGGAGAGGAGGAAATTGGAGAGATGGGCAAAAGGAAATTTATGGAGGGTTTCGTAGAGCATGGTAAAGAAGGTAGACTTTAAACTATTTTAAGCAGGTAAATTGGTTAGATTTACACTTTTTTTTTCTTTTTTTTTAATTAATTTTTTTGTTTATTTACAGTTATTTGCAGCCTCTCCCCTCCCCC